>CANYCX011853381.1:0-12254 GCA_948193385.1 Breynia disticha f. nivosa | reverse complement strand
ATTGTTAATATTGATTTATGACTGATATTGAGTTGATTTTGAGATGTTGAATGGTCATTGATGTTTTATACCTGTGTGGTATAGTATGAGAGTGAAACGAATATGTTTGAATGAATCTATGATTGATTCTTTATTTATTATTGGAATTGGTTAATGGAAGTTTCATATATGTTTTCCATTGATAAATGTTAATCTATAGTTGATATTATACCTATATGGTATGTTTTGATATATATATATATGTTAATAATGATTGAATACCTGTGTTGTATGGTTTTGTATATACTCTATATGAGTTTTAGATATATTTTCTCATAGCGGTGTGCTGAGTTACAGAAAGCATTATACGAGATGTGTGCTGATATTAACGATATGATTTTGTGCGATTTGTATCTGTGTGATACGATTGAATGAATGAGCTGTGTGCGATTATAATCCTGTGTGGATTGATATTGTGCTCTGTGTGAGCTATGCTGTGTACGAGAATATGAATGAGATTCATATTGATTACATTCACACATATATCATAAGTCTGTGTGACAGGAGCCTGTGTGGCAATATTATTCCTGTGTGGATGACGAGTGTCGTCTGATATGGTCTGTATATATGAGCTATATGCACAGAGTTGTGTACTCAGGCTATATGTCATTCCTCTACTGTGTGCGACAGAGGATTCCTACTGCTGTGTGCTATGGTGGCCAAAACCCGGATACATCCTGTGTGGATTTGCATTAGCATTGACACTTCATTGCATAGAATTGCATTTATGTCATATTGTGAGATCTATGTGATCTAGTTTGGCTGTGTGCCTATTCGTATATGTTATCCTGTGTGATTATATTTGTTATCCTGTGTGGATATAGATTTGTGTGGTCTGAAATGTTGTGTGCCTAAATTAATGAATTCCTGTGTGGATTATCGATAGCTGTGTGATATAGTATTTATGTGTTTTATATTGCCTGTGTGGCTATTATATTAAATTGTGAAATGGAAAGTGGTGTGCTCTTTAATGATCATAGTTGTTATGTGCTATACTATGAGATGTGTTATGTGCTAAAAGAATGTAACCTTATATGAAACGAATAAGGAATAGCCTATGAAACAATTGAATCAAGGTATAAATTGTTGTGTGCTAATTACCTTTAAAAAATATGAATAGGCTTTTCCGAGAATAGTACATCCTTGTACTGATCAACACATCATCGTGTTGGATATTAAATTTGAATATTAATAAACTTGGATGTCAATATAGTTATTGATTATTGGGGATGAAGGGATGAACGCGACCTCGTGCTCATCAGCACACCTGTGCTAACTGGACCCCTACACTTCATTTAAACTTAAATTGGGTTTACACTTACTGAGTATATCTTTATACTCACCCCCGTTATTATTTTAAATGATTGTGCAGGTGTAGTAGGATTGCCACGAGGAGGATTCGAGCACGTATTTCAAAAACATGGATAGCTCTGAAAAGATGTTTAAAAGAAATGTATTTTATTTTTACATTTCATATTGTACTGTTTGAAAATAATTGATAAATAATTTTATATTTTGAGATTTGAAATTAAAATAGGAGGCAGTTTTGATTATTGAGAAAATATTGGTTTTAATTTTGAGTCTCACATTCTTGGGATTAGCAGGTTATTACAGGAGATTCATAGCAGATTTCTCCAAGTTGGCGAGACCGATGACTAATATTTTGAAGAAAATCACTTTGTTCATTTGGAATGAGCGTTATCAGGAGAGCTTCCAGGAGTTGAAGAAGAGGTTAGTGGAGGCCCAGTGCCTGTATTACCGACTGATGGTGGAGGTTTTGTGGTTTATACTGATGCTTCTAAAGCGGGACTAGGAGGAGTGATGATGCAGAATGGGAGGGTAATTGTATACACTTCCCGACAGTTGAGGCAGCACGAAGTTAATTACCTGACCCACAATTTGGAGCTAGCTGCTATCAATCAAGACTTAAAGGTGTGGAGGCATTACTTGTACGGAAAAACCTTTCAAATTTTCACTGACCACAAGAGCCTTAAATATATTACTACTCAGTGGGAATTGAATTTGAGACAAAGAAGGTGGATTTAACTTCTAAAGGATTATGATTGTACGATTGATTACCACTCTGGTAAGGCAAATGTAGTCGCTGATGCGTTGAGCCGAAAGGCTAGAGAAGAAAGGATTCAGTGACCTACAGGGCAGAATCATTGTTTGCATTGAGGGAGTTAAGAGTACAACTTGATGTGGTTGAGGGAGAGATGTTAACAAACATACAGGTTAGGCTAGAGTTGGAAATTCGGGCAAAACCGGTTCCTGGGCGGGCCGGTTACGGTTCAACAATTTTTTGAACGGTGAACCTGCATTTAAACCCCGGTTCCCAACTGTCATATGATCGTTGGGACCGTTGGAGCCGCTGGTTCCAACGGCTAAATATTTTTTTTTCTTTTTTTTAATTTCCTACTTCTACAAATACCATACACTCTGAAATCTAATTTCACCTTACTCTCACTTTCTCTAGCTATAATATTAACAAATTCTCAAAAAACATTCAATTATCTTTCGCCATTTAAATTTTATTCGTATATTTTTTTGCGAAAAATGTCAAACGAAGAAAATATCTTCAAAGGAAGCGAGTCTGAGGAAAATTTTTCTCCCACACAAGAAACTAAAAATGAGGGGGGAGAACAAAGAAACACTACTCGAAATCTTTCTTCCGATATTTTTAGAGTTCATTCTAACTTATTTTGTGTTACTTGTAATTATTGTAGGGTTGAATACGCATTCAAGCATGGAGGTGGATACGGAATGTTCACAAGGCACTTAAAGAGCATCCACCCCAATAAAGTCGGAATGGGTTCGGGACAAACCCAAATTAGCGGGTTCTCGGGTTCTTCCTCTCAACCCTTTTTATTTCATTATGATAATGAATCTTCGTTAAGTGGTTTTGGAGAATTTATTATTGTTGATCACTTGTCATGTTTCAAGATATCAAGTGGAAAAAGTGTTTTAAAATTATATAAATCACTTTATTTAAAAATGGATGCAAAAATGTTCTCAACCCGCTTTTAAATCATTTTCAAGATATCAAGTGGAAAAAGTGTTTTAAAATTATATAAATCACAAAAGAAAGACCTGATTGATTATTTCCAAAAAAATGATATACATGTTTCTATTTGTAGTGATATATGGAGTGATAATTTTGGTAATCATCCCTATATGGGTTTAACTTGTTATTATATAGATGAAAATTCTATTATGCAAAAACGAGTTTTAGCTTTTAGGATTTTTTATAATCCCCACACTGCATCTAATATTACTTTAATAATTAATAATACTTTAGAAGAATATAGATTAGTTAATAGGGTATTTTCTATTTCCTTTGATAATGCTAGTGCTAATACCGCTTCTATTAATGAATTAAAAAGTTCATGTCGTCCTTATTTTGGTGGAACATTTTTTCATATTAGATGCATATGTCACATTTTAAATTTGTGCGTACAAGGTGGTTTGGAAGAATTAAAAGGATTTATTAGTCCAATTAAAGATGTATTAACTTATATATGGTTAAGACCTAGGGTAGAAAGAGAGTGGAGAGAATTTTTCAAACAAAATAATGTACCCCCTAGACAATCATCTAAAGACGTCAGACATAGATGGAATTCAACCTACACTTTATTAGTTCAATGTAGTAATTATAAAAATATTTTATGTTCTTTTACCGCACAATTTACTCCTCATATTCGTCTTTTACCTTCTACTTGGATTTTTTGTGAAAAAATTATATATATTTTACAAATTTTTAATGATGCTACTTTTCTTTTTAGTCATGTTTATAGACCTACTTCACATGAATTTCTTGAATGTAGCGGGTGCCTTTAATGAAGGCAAAAAAATAAATGAAATAAGAAATGCCATTAACGAAATGAAATCAAAATGGCTTAATTATTTTAGGACCATTCCCGATGTTTATTTAGTTGCTTTTATTTTTTATCCTAGATTAAATAATAATTTTGAAATGTTAAATGATATTTTATGTCATTATCATTCTTTATTAAATTTAGAGGATGATCATAGTCTTGATGTTTCTTTCATGGTTTCTAGAGTTAGGAATTTAATTATGGAATTATTAATTCATTATGCTCATACTTTGCCTATCGAGGACTCTTCCTCTTCCCTTCCACCTAACCCATCACAACCTAATAAACTTAGGTTGGGTTCGCAATTTATTGGGATAGGCGGAAAAACTCTAGAACTGCAACTACTAGTTTTTCCACCGAACTTGAAGTTTATCTAACCACCTATTTTGAGGTTAATGATGATTTTCAGATTTTAGAATGGTGGAGGCAATATCATGTCACATTTCCTACACTCGCGAAGGTGGCGCTACAAGTACTAGCTGTGCCCGCATCAACCGTGGTGGTGGAACAACGTTTTAGCAAGGGTGGGCATATATTGGACAAGAAGAAGTCCAAATTAAGTCCAACTTCGCTCGAAGCTCAAGTATGTGTTGACGATTGGTATAGAGCCATAGATAGGACACAAGAGCTCTTAAGTTTGCAAATGTCTTCTTTGGATAACGATGAGGGAGAAGGAATGACCGGCGCTACTAGTTCGGCATCTTCCGCGACAGATTAGATTAGTTTTACTTAAACTTGTATTTTTTTCATTGTTTTTGTTATTTTTTTCTTCATTTATTTTATGTAACCACAGTATTCCTCCGCTATAAGTGAGGGAAATTAATAAAATATTGAGGTACCGTCCACTTTTTTTCCAAAAATATTTAAACGAAAAATGAAAAAAAGGGGGCGTGAAGGGCACGGTTCTGGCTAGGCCCGGCAGTTCTGACCCGACCCGGAATCGGGACTTGCCAGACTCGAACCGTGCCCTTCACTGTCTGGTTACGGTTCGGGACTTTATAAAACCGTGAACCACCGGTTTGGGCCTGTTTAGCAACTCTAGGTTAGGCCACAGATGAGCGAGCTGATAGCAGAAAAATAGAAAGAGGATGAATATTTGATGAAGATAAAGAGAAAAGTGGAGAAAGGGAAATCAACTACCCTGAACACATTTGATGATGATGGAGGTTCTTATTGAGGAGGCTCATTCTCGCCCGTACTCGGTGCATCCAGGCAATACCAAGATGTATAGAGACATGAGAGACATGTATTGGTGGGTGAATATGAAGAGGGAGATTGCTGAGTTCGTAGCTCGATGTCTACCTTGCGAGTAAATCAAGGTAGAACATCAGGCTCCAACAGAGAAATTAAGACCTTTGGAGATTCCTGAGTGGAAATGCGAGAAGGTTACTATGGATTTTATTATGGGGTTTCTGAGGATGTTTAGGCAACATGATGTAGTGTGGGCTATAGTGGACAGGTTGATGAAATCTACATACTTTTTTGTGATTCAATAGGATAATTTAGACAAGTTAAAAAGCTCGTATGTTGCAGAGATAGTGAGGTTCATGGTGTGCTTATGTCCATTGTATCAGATAAAGATCCACATTTCACTTCACGATTTTAGAGGAGTTTACAGGATGCGATGGGCACCAGATTGCGATTTAGTACCGCATTCCATCCTCAAACCGATGGTCAGTCTGAAGGACTATCCAAACTATGGAAGACATGATGAGAGATTGTGTGTTGGAGTTCAGGAGTAACTGGGATGATCATCTGCCTCTGATAGAGTTTGCTTACAATAACAGTTACCACTAGAGCATTAGGATGACACCGTATGAGGCCTTGTATGGGAGGCGGTGTTGGAGTCTAGCATATTGGGATATTGAGGGCCTGCGATAGATTGAGGGCCCAGAGCTAGTCCAGCAGACCCTCGAGAAGGTTAATGTGGTAAAGAGATGTATGCAGGCAACTCAAGATCACCAGAACAGCTACTTTGATCGGCACCATAGGGAGGTGACCTGTGAGGTTGAAGATAGGGTATTCCTAAGAGTGTCGCCTTAGAGAGGGGTAATCAGGTTTGGGAAAAGGGGAAGTTGAGTCCAAGGTATGTGGCACCTTATGAGATCATTAAGAAGATTGGGCCACTTGCTTACTAGCTTCAGCTATCAGAGGATTTGTCCAGTCTTCACAATGTGTTCCATATTTCAATGTTGAGGAGGCACCATTCTGAACCGAGCCATGTGTTTAGCACTCCAGAGTTGGAGATTGTTTAGGATCTCACTTACAAGGAGGACCCAGTAGAGATATTGTATCGACAAATCCGACAATTGAGGAATCGATAGATTCCGGTGTTAAAGGTCAAGTGGATTTTTGACTCGCTGAATGAGGCTACCTAGGAGGTAGAGAGCGATATACAAGAGCTATACCCACATTTGTTTCTAGAGATTTGATGAGTTTAAGGTATGTTCTGATCCTTGTTGGTTGTTTAAGTTTAAAAAGGTTAAGTTCAGATGTTTGAGTTTAAGTTAAGTTGATTTGAGTTAGAACCTAACTTGTGTCAAATTTTGGGGAAAAATTTCCTAAGGGGAGAGCTGTAACGCCCCAAATAAAATGTAACATAAATTTTGCAAAAAACTGTCAAGACAGTGGCCTGGAACGGCCAAGGAAACGGCCATGGCAAACTGTTCCTATGAAACTATTCCTATGGTCGTTCTCCACTGTGAAAATGTGAGAAAATTTAGTTCCGAATTAAGCCTAGAACGACCACCCAAAAGGTTTAGGTAGGCCGTTCTCAAGGCCATTCAGGTGGGCGGGAATTCGAAAATAGAAGCGTATTTTATGACAGAAGAGAGAGAAGAAGACATTTCAAGTCTCTAAAAGTTTCCAGTCAACTTCTCTCACCTCCAAACCCTAAAAACACCTTTTTAACCTTTTCCAGCCTTTAAAACCTTGCTCCCCACAGACAAGGATTCGTAGGTTTCATAAAAGAGCATAACTTAGACGAGATCTAGGGTTTCTAATCGGATTTTAGCAAGGAAAATACCAATATTTATGAAATTTATGTGAAATAGAGTGATTTAGGGTAAAGTTTTGTGAGGTTCTTATGGTTACTCGTAATGGCCTATGTGTTAACTTCGTATTATGGAAATGGTGAGAGTTGGAGGAACCTAGGGTTAGGTAAATTGGGGGTTTTGAGAGAATAATCATGCGAATGTGAAATGTGGCTTAGATATGTGTTTAACATTGGAAATGTGGTCATTTTGTGTAGGAGGTAGTGTTCAAAACCCAGAGTGGAGTTGAGTCGAGGGCTGGCTTTGTGGGATTCGAGGTAAGTGCACTGCATCCACGCTTACCATTGTATGTCTTGCTTTTATACGGTTAACTATATTTGATTGAATTCAAACATTTTGAAATGTGCGGTAAAGTGTCATTTAAGAATGGACTTAATTGGTATGATTGTGATGATTGATGCAATGTTGTTATATATTATGTTTGTTGTGCGTGTTTTGAGTAATTGCTTGTTTTGATACGGATTATATTGGATGTGTTATGTTTGATATTGTATTGTTATTATGGCCAATGTGTAAAAGAAAAGGAGAACTCTTATGTGGTAATGATTGAATGTGTTTGATAGTGATTATGTAATAGATTAAGTGAGCAATTAGTGTTTGTGTTAATATGTTTGTTGGATTAACGTGGGGATGGAATGTGAATTGATGTGAAATTTTATTATGAATGCAATTGCATGGTATTGGTTTGATGATGAGATTATAGGCATTTAAACGTGACTAAAATAAGTTGAGATCTTATGTGATTTGAAAATGATAAATTGGGACTTGTTTGCATTCCACTCTCTCATGTCATGTGGACATAATCATGAGCATAAGTGTATGTTCATAATGTGTGGATTTGCCAAATCGAGCAAAAGCTCAAATTTCTACATGGGGATTAGCCAAATAGAGCAAAAGCTCCAATTTGTGTGGGGATTAGCCAATTTATGAGAGTGGAGTCTCTCATGCATGGAAGAAAGACCCTGAGGTATGCATTTTTGGAATCTATTAATGTTCACAGTACATAAATGTGCATTTTAAATATTGATATGGTTTGGATGGATATAGAGTGTATGTGAAGGTTATGATGAATTGTGAAATGCTTGAGTAAAAATACCTATGGTGTCATAGTTGATGTTGTGTGAAATGTTAAGTGAATTAAAGTGAACATGATGTGATTTATGGTTATTGTTGGTGTGTACATTGGTTGAGGAATGTTGCCTAAGTTTGAGATTGAATTGTGTGGAATAATAAGTGTTAAAACTGTTGTTTTTATGAATCCAGCAGGTCTAAACGGGCTGGGGAATGGCCTATTCAAACCGTTCCCTAAGCCGTTCTAATTGTAGTGTAAAATCAGTAAGGAATAACAGCCAGGAGAATGGCCAGACTAGGCCGTTCCCATGACCGTTACCTCTACTCTAGCAGCCTAAAATGTGGTAGGTTTTAAGAGGAAATGGAAACAACCTTTGACCTAATACTTAGTATGTTGGTGTAACTTAAGTTTCATGATCCCTACCATTGGATGACAAACTAATCATTATTTAATTATTAACTTAGGATGAGTTTCCGATCCTAACGATCTAAAACACCGAAAACACTTTACAAACGAAATACTTAAGCATTAACTACTTTGGTAAGTGTGATTGTAGGTGTACTTACTGAGTATTTAATACTCACAAGTAAGTTTGTTTTATGATGACTGTGTAGAGCGATAGTAGAGGCTGCGGGACATTCTTTTAGGCAGGCTCGGAGGTGATACAATTGCTGTGTTAGGTTGGTTCCTAGCTTGTGTTTTGAGGGTTTTGTTTCAGCTATACCCACTTTTGTACATCTATACACCAAATAGGTATAGATAGTATGCTCATGCATGATTTGAAACAAAAACATTTGCTTCCGCATATTCATCTTTGATTTTTTATAGGGCTAATATTATCTGGGTTTAATGAATGCATGAATGCCTATCTTCACATACATTTACCTTTGTTTGACAAACTATGATAAAAAATGGTTGCCAAAAATCATTAATTAATCAAAAATGAACTTGCAAATTCGAGTACCACATGTATTACTGATGTTGTTCTCATTGGACCATACAAATTCCTAATTTATATTAATTCCTCGAGGTAAATAATATCTAACAATAGTCAATTTAATTTGAAATCTCTTTCTAAGTTAAATATCAAACTCCTATATTTCTCTAATCTCAATGTCAAATGTTAACAACTGTAAAAACCATCTAGGAGTTGCGCTAGCTGTGAAATGGTGTTGTGAAAATTCTAAGTTGAATGAGTTATTGGAAAACATGTAGTTAATTGAAGTGTACTTGTTAACTTCGTCTAAATGGATTAAAACGTGTGATTTATGGTTAGGATGAGTTTAGAAGAATTGGTTCTTAGTGAAAGTTGCTGTGGAATTAGCAATATACATATAATGGTTGTATTTGCTGTTTTAAGTATGAAAAAGGAAACAAGTGATTAACAGCCTTTATGCCAATCTGGGACCGATGATAATTTTGGGTGGAATCCCGATACTGATCTAGGACTGAAGGAAAAAAATGAAAAGAAAAAAAAAGAAAAGAAAACATAAAGAAAGCAATAGCCTGGGGCATTTCGCATGTGAATTTCATTAACATTCATATGCACTTGATATGGCATTCATAATTAGCAATATTGTTGATTGTTATGTGATTTGTGAATGATGTTTGAATATGGAAATGAGTATTATTTTTGGTATGTTTCGGTAAGTTATACAAGTGTATTTTGGATATTAAGAAAAGAAGTGTATTATGTGTGTTTTTGGTATGTAAACACTGTAGATATGATGAGAGTTTATGATGGATATGTATAGTTGTAAAAAGACCTTGTTTGCTATGAATTTGAAATTGAATTCAAACATAATGCTCAAAATAGAGGCTCAACACGCTCGTCGTGTATCGCCCTCTATTTTGCGTTAATTTTAAAATTTCAATTAAATATTTAATAAAAATATGAGGAAATTTTTCATGAATTAATTGAATAGTGGTTGAGTAGAGGAAATGAAAGTTTATGAGTAATAAATATTTTAGGGAGTTTAGATCGCTGGGGAAAAGTAAAAACCGAAGGAAAGATGGCCAATAGTGCCCGAGGGCAAAATCGTCTCGAACCAAATTATATATATATATATATATATATATATATATATATATATATATATATATCTAGCTTATCTCTCTACATCACACAAACTCTCTCTCTTCCTCCATATTTTCTCTCTATTAACAAAAAGAAACCCTAGGAGTGTCGTTCTTGGTTGAACCCTAGTATTGGAAAGGTTCAGGATCAATCTAGGATCGAGTTGCGGTAAGAATTTCTTTCGTTATTATAAGTATCCCATTTTTTCCCCACAATCTTAGTTTTTAGCCCTAAAACTATGTCGTTTAAGCTCCGATTTGAGCGTAAATTAGCTCGTCGGAATGCTTAGTATGTTTACTAATTGGTAGTTGTTTTTGGTGTTTATACTTGTGTTGGGTAACCGAAATCGAGGCTACAGCGTAAGGGGTGAATAGTTACGTGATTGGGTTTTTCAACCCTAAGTGCAATTTCGTGATTTGTAGTTTATGTAAGAATTCTCGAGCCCTGTTAAGGTTAATTTAATTGTCAATTTGAATTATGGTTAGTTGAAGAGAGAGAAGGTATATTAAGTTGTGAAATTAGTATACGGTTTAATAAGGAAAATGTGAAGAATGGTATTTATTGGAAGTATGAAGGGTTAGATTTGTGTAAGGTGTTTAAGTGGAGTGCTTAGAGCTAATAAATGAAGTTAGTGAAGAAAAGAGGAAAGGAATAGGGTGGATAGAGTTATTAATGATAGAAGGGAAACTATAGGACAATATAACCACCTAAATAAATAAATATAAGATTATCATTTAATTATTGTCTTGTATAGCACTGTGAATAAGTAATTAATGTAAATTATGAACTTGTTCATTAGGAGGTCAGAATCCCGGTGATGGGAGTTCCAGACCGGAGACTTAGGCTTCTTTTGCCAGGTAAGCAACGTGAGCGCAAATCCTTTTGCCTGTATGTTTATTGCATGCAAAAATGTCTGAATTAATTGAGTGAGGGTTTTGTGATATGATGTAGTATGTGTGGTTGTTGGTTATGTAATTATGTGGTTGGTGTATATTTGAGTTATTTGTGTATTATATGAAAGATGATGTGAATATGGTTTGATGTGGATTGCTGTGTCTGGATGATATGTATCTGGCTGGAATATGTGTTGATGCTAGGATGGATTTGTGGAGCTATGTTATTATGCTGTGATTTGTGATCATGCTATGTTGTGGTTCATATATAATGATTCAGCATGGCTTGGATATGCATGGCTGTGTTATGTGATCATTCTCACATCATGCATACATTTGGGGCTCATTGGGAGCATGTAATGAAAGTGGAAATGGCTCTTGAGAGCATGAATTTGAGATGGGGGAGGGTTACTGGCTCTTGGGAGCATATTTGCAGTCGTATATAAAATATACGTTACTGTGGCACAGTGGAAAACTCGTTTCACATTTTAGTGTTCAAGTGTGCCTAGTCTACACTGGCATTATTCTGGCCTTTACTGGGCATTTATCTGGCCTATACTGGGCATAAAAATCTATGGATCATAGTAACCGTAACCTTAACTCCCGGCCGACGAGGCCCGTTTGCGAACGTCATCTAAAGTGGCCAAATAAGGGCCTGATGAGAAAAAATGGATTGGGGGTATGAGTGATCATACTAGGTGATGCATTAGTGAACATGCAATCTCAATTCATTACAATTATATGTTTGTGAATTGTTATGCTTATATGATTTATTGATTTGGTTTTGTAGGGATTGATGGGATATGTTGTGCGGTTTGTAAGTTATTGAGGTTTGATTTAAGAGGTTAAATCGATTGTGGAATGTGTTTATTGCATTGTGATATGTATGTGTTGAGTAGGAAGTTGTTTTGAATGGTAAATGTAATACCCAAATTTGAATACCTCCTGGTCTTTATTTTATAAATTAATTCCCTAAAGTGGTGCTCAAACTTGAATATCATAATTTTTTTTTTCAGAACCCAATTTAAGATGGATTATTTTTAAGGAAAATCTTTTACTTGTATTCCATTTAAATTATGCCATTTTTCCTTATCAAATGAAGACATATATATATATATATATACATATATGTAGGAAACATAAATAAGGTTTCCAAAATATTAAGTTATACAATAGAGGAAAGTCATTTCAAAGCACACTTTATTTAATAAACCTATATGCACAGAAAATGTTCCAAACCCTATG
>CANYCX011853355.1:0-32132 GCA_948193385.1 Breynia disticha f. nivosa | reverse complement strand
GGCATTCACATGAGCATTATGTTGCTAATTGATTATGTTTGTTGTTGCATATATGATGAGTTCATATGTTTGGGCATGTTTGGTACTTGACCTTATTATTGTGCAAACAAGTGTGATTATGTGTTTGATGAGTATACATATTGTTTATGTGATGTATAAGTGATGCTGGATAGGTTTATACTTATACAGAACTTGTTTTCTAAGATTTGAGATAAAATTAGAATTGTAAAGTACCAAAACAGTAGCTCAGTATGACCACGTGCTGACTAGCACGCCCCATGCTGCTGGACCATTCTGGGATTGTGTATGAGTATGCCCCACGCTCTAAGGTAGCACGATTGTGTTACTTGGGTTTGTGTTTGATGAGCACAAATCGTGTTTAATCTGGCACGATGTGTCAACTGGGAAAGCTGTTGAGCACGTCCTCATGTTCATCCAGCACGATCTCCTGTTGTTCCCCTGTACTTCAATTATTCAATATTCTAATTATCACTTACTGAGTATTTGTGAATACTCACTCGTTTGAATGTTGAATTGTGGTGCAGAACATAGACAGCTGCTCTTGGACTTGCAGAATGTTGATCAGAGGCATATCGGGATTATTTACGAGGTCTAGCTCCAGTGTTTGATCAGCTTTTGTTTTGTACAGAGATGTACATATATGTATATATGTATTTTGCTTCCGCTGATGTGTGAATGATTTGAATAAATTATTTTGGGTCCAATTTTGGCGTATATTTATCTATGAGACTTTTATTATATTGAGCTTAAGTTTATTTTATTTCTTTTATTTATCAAATGGGGTGAAAATTTGGGGATGTTTGTGTTTTAAATTTGAGCTCCACAGCAGAACCATTAAAATTTTTCTTGGCGAGGAACACGGCAAAATCAACCTCCAGGTTTCCAACAATAATAGCAACAACCTCAGCAATAACAGGCAGCCCCAGTAGAGCGAAAACCAGGTTTGGAAGATATCTTTTCAAAATTTATTTAGGTAGCTAACGCCCGCATTTCTATAGTGGAAACCTCTACTCGCAACACTGAAGCTTCCATTCATAACTTAGAAAAACAAGTAGGACAGTTGAAAAAGGTAATATCTAAGAGACAACCAGGCACTCTGCCAAGCAATACAGAGATTTAGCACCAGGGAGTAAGTTCAGGCAATTACACTCTGGAGTGGTTGAGAACTTCCTAAGGTACCTGATACTATTAAAAATACATCTTCTAACACATCTATGCAGGTATCTACTGAGACCATTCCACTTGAGGAAGAGAAGGAAAAGACTCCTCTGCCACTAGAAACCAAAGCTAAAGAGCCAGTACCAGAGTACAAGCCAAGAATTCCATATCCGGCTAGGCTGAACAAAGAGCGTACGAACGCACAATTTGGTATGTTTCTTAACTTTTTAAACAGTTACATATTAACATTCCTTTTGTCGAGGCTTTGACAAAGATGACCAAGTACGCGAGGAGTATTCTGCTATTCTACAGAACAAACTGCCATAAAAGCTACAGGATCCAAGGACTTTTACTATTCCCTGCTCTTTTGGTAGTGTAGTGTGTGAGAAGCCTTTAGCTGACTTAGCAGCTATTAATTTGATGCCATGTAAGATTGTGAACCCCCATTTTTCTTAAGTCAATTTTCGAATAAATACGATTTTCGCAACCATTTTTTTCTTTAAAATAAACATTGTACAATTTAAATACAGGGAACATATATATATATATATATATATATATATATATATATATATATTAAATCAATAGTGGCACACATGCATTTTCTTTAAACAGACCAAATACAAAATAAAAGTGTCATAAATGCAGAAGCTATGGTTTGCAGTTTAAAACAATGCAAATGCCAATAAAAGCCTATACTGGTATCCATATGGCTGTACAAAATACAAAAGTGTGAAATATCCAAAATCTGATAAGAGCCGACCTATCCTCCTCGTATCACACGCTCGCGCTCCGCTCTAAAAGCAAGTCCCAGATCCTCTACTGTCGATCTGCACAGAATCCAGTAAACACAGGTGAGTATATTTTAAATACTCAGTAAGGTTGTCCCTCAGTGTCGCTACAAGCTGGGGTACAGGGGAGACTTCGGCCATCCCAGCTTATTCTCCCTAACATCCTAACGCCATCCACAACAATCATTTAGGTGTTTATTGATTCACTTTAAGTGTTTATTTCAACAAGGAAACCATCCTAAATCATTAGGGCACATTAGGTATTCATTTGGATGTTATTCGGTCAAATTTATCGTTCCACACTCAAATTAACGTATGTTACATTTGGCCCCTTAACATACGTTATTCTGGACTGTGACCAGTATGAATGACGTATGCCAAGGTCCAAATTAATGTATGCCAAACATGGTTAACGTATGTTTATTGTAATGTTGGCATACGTTAATTCCTACAGACCATTCTGTCCGAATTCTCCCTAAGTGTTTGCATACATGCACTCATTCATTCACCTCAAACATATCAACCAATCCATAAGGTAGCCATATAAGTTCAACATACATCAAAGTCATCTTAATTAATCATTTAAACATGTATTTAACACATTACATCATGAATCAATCATAATCATGCCATTCCACAACATTCACCAAACATCGTTCTATATCATTTTACTTTCATAACACATATCAATCCTAACTCCTTCATATGCTCAACATTTCTCACATCTCATCACATTATTAACACATTTAAACCATCCCATTTCATTATTCATCCGATTTCCATAACACACATACATATGTCATGAATCATGCCATAAACATTCCAAGTTCTCAACATTAATAACACAAACAATAAATGGATGCATTATAAAGATGCCAATGCAATGAAATGCTTCGAAGTCTCAACTTTGTAGGAGAGAGACCTTACTCGATCCTTGCACAATTTGGGCCAAACCCCTTATTTTTGTATAAAGGTGAGCCTTCACTCATCCTTTCATATCCTTGGGCCAAACCCCTTATTTTAGTAAATAGAGTCTTCCCTCAATCTTTATGCACACTTGGGCCAAACCCCTCTTATCGCAATGTCATCATGCAATAATGCTCACACGTGCCACGTGAATCGAATGAATGCAACTCAATTCATCTTACAACAAGGCTTTTAGCCATTCTTACTGCTAATCATAAAGGAGCATATGGCATAAATAGAGCAATTCAAACCGAAACTCATATTTCCATCTTTTCCCACAACACGTTACACGTTTCAATGAAGTTCAATACATTCCAAGCAAGCCAACCATCCGCATTCAATCAAATTGCATACATGTTTCTCATTAGTAGCCATTTTGCACATAACATTATTCACTTGCAATATTTCTCACTCAATTTCCTTTTCAAGTCATATCAAGCATCATCACACAAGCAAGAATCAACCATTTACAATTCAAATATAGCAAGTAAGAGGCATAAAAGCACTTACCTCGGGCTTCGAGGTTTGATCCGTCGCCTGATTCCCGAGTCGAGTTTCGAATATCATTCCCTACACAAATACAATCACATTTCCAAACATTTAGCACACAATGTAGGTTATTTCAACCTTTAAATCTAATTTCTACTCAAAATCCCCAAAATCCCCAAAAGCCTAATCTTTTAAATCTCATAAAAATGGATGTTTTAGGGTCAATGGCTTATGGAATCATGTTCTATATTCAAAACCTAACAAAACACTACACAATGTACCTAAAATACAACGCATTTCAGTTCAAGATTAGCATTTTACCTTGATTCCTGTTTCTTTGAAACCTAGAAAGAGGAAGGCTCAATTCGGGGCTAAAAATGTGTTTAATCTGGTGTAAAATGTGTCGTTCTAGGGTAGGTTTTGTGTTAAGAATGGCTAGAAATAATTGAGAGAATGTTTGGAGAGTGTTTTGGTAGGTGGAAATGAGTTTTGGGACAGATAGAAAGTGTCTCGGCCTTTGAATGACATGTACAGAGGCTCGTTAACGTATGTTAACTTTCTACTCTTGTCATACGTTAATGCAGCCCAGAAATTTCCCTGGCAGTTTGAATGACGTATGTTATTCTCCAACATTCGCATACGTTAATTCAAGTAACGTATGTTAACTCATAAACTTGGCATACCTTATTTTGTTGCAGACTGCTAAACTTAGCATTTTTCGACTTCTTTCGATTCTGAACACGCATAACCTAACCTAACACTCTTCCAACTTATCCCAACATAGTATAACTCAGAATTAAACATTTTTTGGGGCATTACAACTCTCCCCCCAGAAAATTTTGTCCCCAAAATTAAACAAGTTAGGTTTTAAGGAATCAACATTTAAACTAATATCTCCAACTTAACTCCCAAACATAACATCTTAACACTAACTCAAAACATCAACAAGACTAAAGAAACATACCTTAGACATATCAAATCTTGGGAAACAAGTGCGGGTACCACTCTCACATATCGCTCTCCACCTCCCAAGTCGCCTCTTTAGGTGAGTGGAAGCTCTACTTCACCTTCACCATCGGAATCTCCCGATTCCTAAGCTGTCGGATCTGTCGATCTAGTATCTCTACGGGCTCCTCCTCGTAGGTAAGGTCATATGAAATTTCTAACTCTAGAGAGTTGAGCACGTGGCTCGTGTCAGAACGGTACCTCCTCAACATCGATACGTGGAAAACATTGTGAAGTCTGGACAACTCCTCTGGCAAATGCAGTCGATAGGCAAGTGGTCCAACCTTCTCAATGATCTCGTACGGTCCCACATATCTCGGACTCAACTTCCCCTTCTTTTCAAATCAGATTATGCCTCTCCAAGTCGACACTCTCAGGAATACTCAATCTCCAACCTCGTAGGAAACCTCTCTGTGGTGCTGATCAAAGTAACTCTTCTGGATATTCTAGGCTGCCTGCATACACTTCTTCACTATATTCACTTTCTCTAATGTATGCTACACCAACTCCAGCCCCTCAATCTGTCGTAAGCCCTCAACATCCCAATAAGCTGGACTCTGACATCTCTGACCATATAATGCTGTGTAAGGCGCCATCCCAATACTCGAGTGGTTTCTATTATTATAGGCAAACTCAATCAGTGGCAAGTGATCATCCCAGCTACCCCCAAACTCCAACACACATGCTCTCAGCATGTCCTCCACTGTCTGAATGGTCCGCTCAGATTGACCGTCAGTTTGAGGGTGGAATGCGGTGCTGAACCCAAGTTTGGTGCCTATTACATCCTGTAAGCTCCTCCAAAATCGAGAAGTGAACCGCGGATATCTATCCAAAACAATGGACACAGAACCCCGTGCAATCTCACTATCTCTAAAACATACAAGCCTGCCAGCTTGTCCAGTGTGTCATCCTGTTGAATCGCCAAGAATTGCGTCAATTTTGTCAATCAGTCGATAATAACCCACACGGCATCATGCCTCTTGAACGTCCTCGACAACCCCATAATGAAATCCATTGTCACTTTTTCCCATTTCCACTCGGGGATCTATAATGGCTTTAATTTCCCTGTTGGAGCTTGATGTTCTGCCTTGATTTGCTGGCAAGATAGGCATCGAGCTACAAAGTCGACGATCTCCCTCTTCATATTCACCCACCAATACATCTCTCTCATGTCTCAGTACATTTTAGTGTTGCCTAGATGTACTAAAAGTGGTGAAGAGTGCGCCTCTGTCATCAGAACCTTCTTGACCTCAGCTAGGTCAGGAACACACAATCGCTCTCTGTAATAAATGATACCATCCTCATCTAACCTGTGCGGACTAGTCGATTTCCCCTTTTCTACCTTCCTTTTAATCTTCATTAAGTGCTCATCATCCTGCTGCCTCTCAACAATCAAGTCTCACATCTGGGGTCAAACCTGAATGTTTGCTACCATCTCCCCCTGAACCATATCAAGCAGTACCCTTAAAGCTCTCAATGCAAATAAGGACTCTGCCCTATAAGTCACTGTATCCTCATCCTCTCTACCCTTCCAGCTCAGCACATCTGCAACCACATTAGCTTTACCCAGATGGTAATCGATCGTGCAATCACAATCCTTGAGGAGCTCAATCCATCTCCTCTACCTCAGATTCAACTCCCTCTGCGTAGTGATATATTTCAGACTCTTATGGTTGGTCAGAATCTGAAATGTCTCACCATACAGCCTCCATACTTCATGTTGTCTTAACTGTCTCAAAGTGTATATAATTACCCTCCAATTCTGCATCAGCACTCCTCCTAAACCCACTTTAGAAGCGTCGGTATAAACTACAAATCCTCTGCCATCTGTCGGCAATACCAGTACAGGTGCTTCTAGTAATCTCCATTTTAACTCCTAGAAGCTCTCCTCACACCTCTCATTCCAAATGAACGGGGCGTTCTTCTTTAGGAGATTAGTCATCGACCTCGCTATCTTCGAGAAATCAGCTATAAACCTCCTGTAGTAACCTGCCAATCCCAAGACACTACGCACCTCTGTCACATTCCTAGGAGCCTTCCACTCCTGAATCGTCTTTATCTTGCTGGGATCTGGCATAATACCCTCTGCCGATATAACGTGGCCTAGGAAGACCACCTCTCATATCTAGAACTCACACTTTTCGAACTTTGCATATAGCTGTTTCTCCTTAAGTATCTCTAGAACCTGCCTCAAATGTCTCTCGTGCTCATACCAATATCTGGAATAAACCAACACGTCATCTATAAATACCACCACAAAGCTATCCAAAAACAGCTGAAAGATCTTGTTCATCAAAGCTATAAAGGTTGCCGGCACGTTAGTCAGACCATACGGCATCACAGTGAACTCGAAGTGGCTGTAACAAGTCCGAAACACGATCTTAGGAATGGAGCTCTCCTCCACTCGCAGCTGCCAATACCCTGATCTCAAATCAATCTTAGAGAAAATTGTAGCTCCCCTCAACTGGTCAATCAGGTCATCTATCCTCAACAGTGGATAACGGTTCTTCACAGTTAACTTATTCAGCTGCCAGTAATTTATGCACAAACGCATGCTCCCATCTTTCTTTTTGACAAACAACACCGGTGGGCCACGGGTGACACACTCGGTCGTATAAAACCCTTCTCCAAAAGCTCTTCTAACTGCTTCTTAAGTTCTTGCAGCACCACTGCTGCCATCTGATACGGAGCTATGGAGACCAGTGTTGCTCCTAGCACCGTCTCAATCTCAAAGTCTACCTCTTGCTGCGGCAGTAAACCTGGTAACTCGTCTGTGAATACATCTGGTTACTCCCTCACTATCTGTACATCTCCAACACTCAGCTTATCCTGCCTCAAATCAGTCACACAGGCTAGATAGGCCTCACATCCATCTCTAATCAACCGTGTAGCCATCGCTAAAGTAACCAAGCAAGAAGGTATAACCCTTCGCTTCCCAAAAAGTAGAACTCTCCTCTCGTCGTCCACCTCTACCACTACCTCCTTCAAGTAGCAATCCACTACAGCTTTATTCCTGGACAACCAGTTCATACCCAAAATAGCACCAAAATCTGCCAACCTCACCACAATAAGGTCCGCTACAAAAGTCAGCTCACCAATCCTCAACTCAGAGTCTCTTAATACTCTATAAACCATAACAACGCCCCCAGTTGGCATAGAAACAACTATAACGTAACCCAAAGGCTCTACACTACTCCTCAACTGCTCTATAACTGACTCCCTAACAAACGAACAAGTCGACCCAGGGTCTATCAATGCCAAAGTATCAACTGCGAATATGGAAATTGTACCGGTGATCACATCTGGGTTGGTTACCGTCTCATCACGTATCATAGCATAGAAACATACCTGAGACACAACTGCAGTCTGAGAAGCTCCTCTGCCTCTCATTTTGGCACTAGAAGCCCTACCCCCTCAGCCTCTGTCTGCACTAGTAGAAGGGGCTACTCTATTATCTGCAACACTGCTCTGTCCCGGGGCAAGTCTTCCCTCATCTCTAGCCTTCTGTATGCAGTGTTTCATCCTATGGTCTAGCTTGTTGCAATAGAAGCATACTGGACAAGTATCTTCACTGGTAAATCTCCCCTACTCTGTTGTCCTAAAGCAGGGTGTCTATAGGGATGACTCCCCTTACTCCCTACTCCGCTCCTCTGTCGGCTGCTCCCTCCACTAACACTCTTGGGATCCCTGAACTCTGCCTTTTTCTTCTCTATAATGGCACTGAAACCATCGAACTTCCTCAGACGTTTCCCCTCTACACGGTCCTCCTCCAACAGAAGCTCCTCAGCCCTCAAAGCTGTCTCTAACAGTAGCTGGTACGTAGGGGCCTTCATCGCAATCTGGGTGCAGATGTTAAACCACAACCCTCTCCCAAGCCTGTCTCGCCTCTACCTATCTATGGCCATGTCCTCAGGTACGTAGCGAGAGAGACGGGTGAACTCTGCCTCGTACTCAGCAACGGTCATCCCTTTCTGTCTCAGCTCCAGGAATTCTACCTTTTTCTTGCAGCGGTAGTGCTTCGGGGTATACTTCTCGAAAAAATCCCTCTGGAAGTCAGCCCAAGTCAGTGTAGGAAGGTCACTCTGGCTCTTGGGGACTGTCTCCCACCAGTACCACACATCCTTCTCTAGCAATGAGGTAGTGTACCTCAACTTCTGCTCCGGCGTACACTACACTGATTAAGGATCCATTTCATCTTTCAGAACCAATCCTCAGCCTTTACGGGGTCAGTGGTCCGCTCAAATGTCTTTGCGCCTTCCTTATGCACCTTAAAAAAGTTTTGGTCAATCTCGAGGCCCTATCTCTGCTGCCCTCTCGGCTGCGCCCTCGGTTGGCCACCCTGCTGGCCTACCTACTGGCCTAGCAATTGTAGCATCATAGCATGATAGACCTCGACGTGTGCAGGATCAAAAGGAATAGCACCGGGTGCAAAAGGTGCTCCCCAGGTGCGGGTGGTACTCCGTGTCCAGGAACTGGTCCATGTCCCTGTACGGACTCTTGAGACTCGGCAGTAGTGTCGTGTGATACATCCTCTATAGGCTCCATCCTATCAAAATCACCATTTGAAATCTTTTATTTTCATGAAAATGATGCACTAAAAACAAGTTTTCTGGTACAGTCCGCAGGGAATCTAATCCTCGCCATAATACCACTAAATGTGAACCCAAATTTTTCTTAAGTCCATTTTCGAATAAATACGATTTTTACAACCATTATTTCTTTAAAACAAACATTGTACAACTTAAATAAAGAGAACATATATATATATATATATATATATGAAATTAATAGTGGCATACATGCATTTTCTTTAAACCGACCAAATACAAAATAAAAGTATCATAAATGCAGAAGTTATGGTTTGCGGTTTAAAAAAATACAAATGCCAATAAAAGCCTATACTGGTATGCGTATGGCTGTACAAAATACAAAAGTGTGAAATATCCAAAATCTGCTAGGAGCCGACCTATCCTCCTCATATCCAACGCTCACGCTCCGCTCCAAAAGCAAGTCCCAGCTCTGCTACTATCGATCTGCACAGAATCCAGTAAACACAGGTGAGTATATTTTAAATACCCAGTAAGGTTGTCCCTCAGTGTCGCTACAAGCTGGGGTGCAAGGGAGACTTCGGCCATCCCGGCTTATTCTCCCTATGGCATCCTAACGTGATCCACAACAATCATTTAGGTATTTATTGATTCACTTTAAGTGTTTATTTCAACAAGGAAACCATCTTAAATCATTAAGGTACATTAGGTATTCATTTGGATGTTATTCGGTCAAATTTATGGTTCCACACTCAAATTAACGTATGTTACATTTGGCCCCTTAACATACGTTATTCTAGGTTGTGACCAGTATGAATAACATATGCCAAGGTCCAAACTAACATATACCAAACATGGTTAACATATGTTTATTCTAATGTTGGCATACGTTAATTCCTAAAGACCATTCTGTCCGAATTCTGCCTAAGTGTTTGCATATATACACTCATTCATTCACCTTAAACATATCAACCAATCCATAAGGCAGCCATATAAGTTCAACATACATCCAAGTCATCTTAATTAATCATTTAAACATGTATTTGACACATTACATCATGAATCAATCATAATCATGCCATTCCACAAGATTCACTAAACATCGTTCTATATCATTTTACTTTCATAACAAATATCAATCCTAACTCCTTCACATGCTCAACATTTCTCACATCTCATAAAATTATTAACACATTTAAACCACCCCATTTCATTATTCACAATTTACCTCATCCGATTTCCATAACACACATACATATGTCATGAACCATGCCATTAACATTCCAAGTTCTCAACATTAATAACAGCAACAATAAATGGATTCATTATGAAGATGCCAATGCAACCATACAACGAAATGCTCCAGAGTCTCAACTTTACAGGAGAGAGACCTTACTTGATCTCTGTGCCTTTTCATATATAAGGAGAGACCTTACTCGATCCTTGCACAATTTAGGCCAAACCCCTTATTTTCGTATAAAGGCGAGTCTTCATTCATCCTTTCATATCCTTGGGCCAAACCCCTTATTTTAGTAAAGAGAGTCTTCCCTCAATCTTTATGCACACTTGGGCCAAACCCCTCTTATCTCAATGTCATCATGCAATGATGCTCACACGTGCCACGTGAATCGAATGAATGCAATGCAACTCATCTTACAACAAGGCTTTTAGCCATTCATACAACTAATCATAAAGGAGCATATGGCATAAATGGAGCAATTCAAACCAAAACTCATATTTCCATCTTTTCCCACAACACGTTACACGTTTCAATGAAGTTCAATACATTCCAAGCAACCCAACCATCCGCATTCAATCAAATTCCATACCCTTTTTCACATTAGTAGCCATTTTGCACATAACATTATTCACTTGCAATATTTCTCACACAATTTCCTCTTTAATTCATATCAAGCATCATCACACAAGGAAGAATCAACCATTTACAATTCAAATATAGCAAGTAAGTGGCATAAAAGCACTTACCTCGGGCTCCAAGGTTTAATCCGTCACCCTATTCCCGAGTCGGGTTCTGAATATCGTTCCCTATAAAACTACAATCACATTTCCAAACATTTAGCACACAATGTAGGTTATTTCAACCTTTAAATCTGATTTCTACTCAAAAGGCCCAAAATCCCCAAAACCCTAATATCTTAAATCTCACAAAAATAGATGTTTTAGGGTCAATGGCTTATAGAATCATGTTCTATATTCAAAATCTAACAAAACCTACACAATGTACCTAAAATACAACACATTTCAGTTCGAGATTAGCATTTTACCTTGATTCCTATTTCTTTGAAACCTAGAGAGAGGAAGGCTCAATTCAGGACTGGAAATGTGTTTAATCTAGTGTAAATGTGTTGTTCTAGGGTAGGTTTTGTGTTTAGAATGGCTAGAAATAATTGAGAGAATGTTTGTAGAGTGTTTTGGTAGGTGGAAATGAGTTATGGGACGAATAGAAAGTGTCTTGGCCTTTTAATGACATGTACAGGGGCCCGTTAACTTATGTTAACTTTCCACTCTTGGCATACGTTAATGCAGCCCAGAAATTTTCCTGGCAGTTTGAATAACGTATGTTATTATCCAACATTGCATATGTTAATTCAAGTAACGTATGTTAACTCACAAACTTGGCATACGTTATTTTGTTGCAGACCGTTAAACTTAGCATTTTTTGACTTCTTTTGATTCTGAACACACATAACTCTAACCTAACACTCTTCCAACTTATCCCAACATAGTATAACTCAGAATTAAACATTTTTTGGGGCGTAACAAAGATGTTCAATCAGCTAGGACTAGGTGAACCATTGCCTACTAGAATGAGTTTACAGTTAGCTGATAGATTTGTTAGGCTTCCTAAAGGCAAGATTAAGGATGTTTTGGTGTGAGTGGATAAATTTATACTTCCTATTGATTTTATTATACTGGATATGGATGAAGATGTTGAGGTTCCATTGATTTTAGTTCGTCCATTTTTAGCCACTGCTAGGGCTATTATTGATGTTAGTGGTGGTAAGTTGGTCTTGAGAGTTGGTGAGGAAGAAGTCACTTTTCTGATTTCAAAATCCTTGCATTACTCTATTAGTCAAGATGACCAATGCTATTTTGTTAGTTCATTTTAGTCATCTTTGTCCACTTGTTTAAAGGAATTTACATATATAGATCCATTGAAGCATTGTCTGGTACAAGGAAAAACTGCATAACAGGTTGATCTTTAAGTTTCTGAACAGATTGCACATCTAAAAGCCTCATAATTTACCAAGCACAAACAGAAATTTGAAGGACTTGATCGGAGTAACGAGCAGAGATTAAAGACATCACTCGAGGACCCTCCAGTTCTTGAACTTAAGACATTACCAGATCACTTGGAGTACGCCTTTCTGGCACTAGGTAATAAATTGCCAATAAGTATTTTAGCTGTTTTGCAGGATGAACAGAAGGAGCAGTTATTAATAATACTCCGAGAGCACAAGAGGGCTTTGGCTTGGAAGATATGACCCCTCTTTTTGCACGCACAAGATCCTCATTTATCCAATCTTGGATAATGCATGGGTTAGTATAGACAGGTAGTTTTGAAGAAAGGAGGAATGACAATGGTGACAAATGAGAAGAATGATCTTATTCCAACTCGAATTGTCACTGACTAGCGTGTATACATATACTACTGTAGATTGAATGATTTCACAAGGAAGGACCATTTTTCGTTAACATTCGTCGACCAGATGCTTAAAATGTTAGCAGGTCACTCTTTTTATTGTTTCCTCGATGATTTATCTAGTTATTTTTAGATCCCTATTGCGTGAGAGGATTAGGAGAAGACGACATTCACGTGCCCCTATGACACCTTTGCATACAGGAGAATGCCGTTTGGATTATGTAATGCACCGGCCACCTTCCAGAGATGTATGATGGTGATCTTCGACGATCTCATCGAGGACATAATGAAGGTATTTATGGATGACTTTTCTATGTTTGATGATTCATTTGAACAGTGTCTGGCACATTTAAATCAAAGATGCACAGAGGTATTTTCTATTTGTGACAATTGTCAGGGATTAGGTAATATCTCTCGCAGTGATAAAATGCCCAGAATGCTGTTGTTGTGTGTGAAGTGTTTGACGTTTAGGGAATCGACTTTATGGGTCCATTCCCTACATCTTATGGTAATAAATATGTTCTAGTTGTTGTGGACTATGTCTCAAAATGAGTTGAGGTGCAAGCCTTACCCACTAATGACGCTAGAGTTATTATCAGGTTTTTAAAGTCTCTATTTTCTCGCTTGGGAGCACCTCGAGCAATTATAAGCGACAGAGGAACACATTTTTGTAAGAACCAGTTTTCCAAAATCTTATACAAATATGGTGTTACTTATAGATTGTCCAATGCCTATCATCTACAAACCAGTGGTCAGGTAGAGGTGACCAATCGAGAATTGAAAAGGATTTTAGAAAAGTCAGTAGAGCATCACAGAAAAGACTGGTTAGTTAAACTAGAAGATGTCTTATAGGCTCATCGCACTGCCTATAAAACACCCACAGGTTTTACCCCATTTAGGTTAGTTTATGGAAAGGCGTGTCACCTTCCAGTTGAACTAGAACATAGAGCGTCTTGGGCCATAAGATCTGCTAATTTTGATTTGTCTGCTGCAGGTGAACACAAGAAGCTACAATTGAATGAGTTGGAGGAATGAAGGATGGAAGCCTATTAGAATAGCAAACTCTACAAGGAATGCTCTAAGCGTTATCATGACAGGCATCTCAAACCCACGAAGAACTTTACCGTCGGCGACAACGTTCTTCTCTCCAATTCCCGTCTGAGACTTTCTCCCGAGAAGCTGAAGTCAAGATGGCCCAGTCCATTCAGAGTGACCCTAGTCTTTCCTTATGAAACAGTCAAGGTTACACACCCCGACAAAGGTACGTTCAAGGCAAACAACCATAGACTTAAATTCTATCATGGATAAGTTCTTTCTGATCTTGACAAAGATTTTGTCAACCTCACTCCTCTGAAGCCCAGCTCAGTTTAGAGGTAACCATCAGGCTCGGGACATTAAACAAGCACTTCTTGGGAGACAACCCAAGGATTATGAGTATTTTCTTTTTGTCTTTTTTTCTCTTTTTCGTTGTTTATTTGTCTTTTGTGTCACGGGGCGCATATTCGGACTCGTAACAGGTACGCGTTTAACATTGCATCATTTTCTGAATTAGATTAGCAGGTCCAAACGGCCTAAGAAGCAGTTTACTAAGCCGTTTGCAAAGCCGTTCGACACAAATTATTTCTACATTTTGTTGTAAACGGCCTTGAGAACGGTTTCAGATGCTGTTCCCATGGTCGTTTCAAACGGAACGATTTTTGAAACGGTCATTATACCTGTTCCATTTACTGTTCTCATTGAAAATATCAAATCTTGTTCTTAATGCTAGAACGTCTAACCGAACGGTTTCATACCCGTTCTGGTGGCCATTCTCGTAATGTTGTCAGGCCCAATTTTTATAATAAGAACGATCATAAGAACGGTTATATGTCATTCCCATGGTCGTTTGTGTCCTGCGGACATTTTAAATAAAGTAAAATCGTCATTTTAAAACACTCTCAACCATCGTTCCTCATATTTCCACTTGTTTTCAAGCTGTTTCCACTCGTTTTTTTGCCAATATTAAGGTTTGAACTTCATTTTTTTCCTTTCCTCACTCCTCTCTTAGTTTTTTGCGCGGGTTGATGGATTTCTTGGGTAGAAACGTTAGTTTTCTATAGTTGAAGTTCCTTTTGGGTTGTTTGTGTTGAATAATGTTTATTTTCACGTTTGAGAATGATTATCCTCCATTATTTGTGATTTTTGTTGGTAGAATCAAGCTTGTCCAAAAATTGTTAGTTTTTTCCTTTATCCTTACTTGAGATTTGTGTTGTTTGGTGATGAATTGAGTTAAAATTTTGCTTAAAGAGGCTCTAGGTGATCGAATTACACTTGATTCTAGCTTTATTGTGAACCTTGGCATGAAGTATAGCTATTTCTCTATGATTTTAGTAGCCTTAAGGAATTTTATGTTAAATGCTAGACGTTGGTTGAGTTGCAAAGTGTGAAATTAAAGTTAATAATGCATTGTTGACATTCTTAGCTAATGAATTCGTATGACTTGGTAATTTTGAGTTGTGTTAGAGAATGCCAATAGTGAACCTTGTTGTTTTTCTTCCTTTGCAATGATAATTGGGCTATGCTACAGTGAAAATATGTGCTTTATTTGATTGGGTGGTTAAATGAAGAAATTGTTATCATGCCTAATTGATTGGTTGTTTTTCTTGATTCCCCTTCTTCTTATTTTTGATTGTAGATGTCAAGTGCAGGCCCCTCTCACCGTAAGAGACCCACCCCGAGATGCCCCATAGATGCAGAGGATGTTGAGGTGGCTACTCAGATGCTCTAGTTCCTTGAGGAGCCACATTTTTATAGGTGTCTCGAGGCCTTAATGGGAAAACCATTGTTTCCCATCTGACTACCTGATGAGGCTACTTTATAGGACCTCGGACTTTATGAGGAGTACAAATGGCTGACTCGTGTCAGAGGGTGGGGCAGATTCTTTGAGATTGATGACCCCGCATACTGAGCGATGACTTTGGAGTTCTTGGAGTCTTTCACTTTTACTGAGGTAGAGGAGGCGGCAGGAGAGTATGCATCAGTCAATTTTAGGGCAGGGGCACGGTACACAGGATGACCCTATTCGAATTTGGCTGTTGGATGGGTATATATAGCGAGGACTTTGCCTCTAGTGACGACCTTGTTGACCTGCCCTTAGAGCGCCCCGCCGATGAGGACATTGTGGGCTACTGGAGAGAGCTGAAAAATTGGACAGATTTCAGTCTGAGCAGGTCCAAGGCATCACAGGTCCATTCTCACGCCTTGCGCTACATCCACCGACTGATTGCTACTACTTTATTCCCAAGGAGGGAAAGCACAGGTAACGTTACTTTCTAGGACCTGCTTTGTCTTTATAGCATGGATGGGGGACTTCTAGGCAATATAGCCTATCTATTGGCTATGTCCTTTAGGGATCAACTCACACGACCGTGGATCGCCGGGATATATTTGGGGCACTATGCCACTAGGATAGTGCAAGGGATCTATCGCTTCCAGTGTCTACCAGTGATGGCAACTGTGGCCTCTACTGAGTACTTGGAGATAGGAGTTCTCAGGCGAATGAGGCTAGTTGATAGAGTTTAGGTCGACGACGCCTGGCAGTACCAGTTGAGGCGGGATGATGAGGAGGAGAACCCTCTAGTAGAGGAGGAGGAGGAGCAATCACCAGTGTCACTGACACAGTATCCTACTGGTTAGTCATACCAGCTTGACCAGATCAGTGCCACCTTGGCTGCTATAGAGCAGCGGCAGATTGCTACGTAGAGGGAGTAGATAGCACAGGCGGGGCACATATACACGCTGGAGCATTGAGTGGAACATCTATCCTAGCATTTCTAGATCCATCCACCTCCCTACCATCCTTCACCAGCCCATCAACCATATTATGAGCTGTATCAGCAGTATTAACCACAGCCACCTCGGAGAGACAATGACCAGTAGAGCGAAAACTAACACGGCCGGGCCACAGATTTTACTTAGGATTTCATTTCTTTCTTTTACATTTCTTTTTATTTTATTTTATTCTATTTCATTTTCTTTTTCTCTTTCTTTTGTTATCTTTTATTTTTATTTTTAGGAACTCTTGTATTGAAGAATTGTATACTTAATTTCCATTATGTTTTATTTTCTTCAGTTCTTTTTCTTAAAGTCGAAGAGTCTAGCATTAAGAGTCTTCTGAAAACATCTTACACATAGCCTTCAGGGAAGTTTTTCTCATTTTTCATTTCCCTTTATTTCATCTTTATTTTCTATACATATTGAGGACAATGTATGGTTCTAAAAGTGTGGTGATAGGGTTTATAAAATGAAGAATGTCATGTGTGTTAATTGAGTAACTAGCAATTTTTGTTTCTGGCCTGTGATGAGTTTATGTAGTCGAGTGCATCGGTTCAACTACATAATCATAACTGGTAATGACCTTTAGAAAAATATGTGATCTTTTGATTTATATAACTAGACATTGTTGTATTATTAGTCGTACCCCCATTTTTAGCATGCCAAACCAATTTTGGGTGAGTTCTGATTTTTATTTTACACTGTCTACACTTAATAATACTCTTACTATCTTGCAAATATTTGTGGCTAACGAAAAAATTTTCAGATTTACTAATAATGTGCAATTACATTTGATGTATGACTTTGTTGTGCTTTGAAATGTGCCCTTGCTCGATTGAACCTAAACTCGTAAGCAACAAAGGTATAAAAAAAAGTGAATTTAAATTGTTGAATATTTTATATTCTACTTTAGTAAAGTTAAGACTGTACTCCTCTGTCTGGTATTTAAGATATGAGTATGCAAAGCACCTTTGTCTGATAGTAGTATTACTTGACCGTCCTCGTGGGATCAGCATCTGATGCTCTGTAGCTATATTACTAGTCAATATGTATACTTGCCTATCGGGTTGTGGTAATAGTGTTAGCGGAAATTCACATCAAAGATATGGTCACAATACTTAATTATATCCATAAAATATTTTTAAATATTGTACACATCAAGTCCTATCTTCCTTCAAAATTATCTCACTCGAATGGGCTGATCATGAAGGAAAATAGCCCTAAAATCTCATATAAACATGGACACATCCATTTTATCCCAATTTAAAATCTATTCACAAAGAATTGATTACCTATGCTTGTTACTTACACTCGTCAATACAAGTCTACTCATATCATCCAATGAGAATATATGTCCTCCTCATGACACAATCCAGTATCTTACTAAAGCACTCTACATATAATTTCAATCTTCTATGACTAAACTCCACTTGTTCACTGAAAAATTACTTCTCATGAACAAATGTAGTTATGTCATTCTTATGACTAAACCACAAAATTCACAAAAATCATAAGCAACAAGCTTTGAGGGTATGTTAAAAATCATGTGGTGTGAACCAACATACATCTAAACATGATTAAAAAGAACAATTTTTCCTTATGTTCACATAACCTATATTATGCAATTCGAAATAAATATCTTATATTTAAATCCATATCATCATTTGAAGTTAGACTTCAATCAAATCCACTCACGACATTAGTCGGTCCTAATTTCTTTGATTGAATCTCATTTTGACAAACAAAACCCAAGAAGCAACTAAATGCTCTTGTTTACGTGATATGTCTTAAGCATCTATGACTATTACGATAATAATTATATCACAAAATGATGAATACATTAGGCCTATTCCTATCCCCAATCTCTTCAACAACTAATGATAATAAAAAATGGGATTACAATAAGAATTTAGTTTAAATAATATTCACACTATTAGTACATTGCAATAGACATCAAACACAATTAGGCAACTCAAAAGGAAAGAATTTCCTAACACCCTAACTATTAGCTAATCGTTCAAAACAATATAGGCTAATCTTAGCTAGAGTCACACACAATGAGATTACATTATCACTAAGATAATGCTTTGAACAAAAAATGATAAGATTTATCTCTAACTTATTAGAGAACTGTGGTCTATACTCAAACATAATATAAACAAAAATGTTATCGTTGAAAGATCTATTAAAGGCGTACTTCAATAAGTTAATACATGAGTGTTACACTAAAGAAGTCGTTAACTTTTCAAGACTCACTTGTATAATTTAATTACTTCTTAACTCCCACTTTTCATGTCACTCTTGACATGTTTGACTTTTCTCACTTAGATACATTCACTAGACTAAAATTTAATTATTAATAGTAAATTCTATTTTAGTTCTATTTTCTAAGTTATTATAACTTAGTTAACTTATGTTCATTACGTGATAAATTAAAATTACGAAAATTTTATTTATCTAGAAATGCGACATTTCTAATAAATTGTACTAAACAATTTATACGTCCAAATAATATTTAAACTAATTAAACTTTAATAATGAACATAGTACTAAAACTCTTATACTCCACTAATTGTATTTTATGATTTAATTCTCATTAAGTCTTGTCAATACACAACGAATGTTACTGTCAACTTATTACACAATAAGTTGTTACGTCCACAAAGCAGCATGTATGCACACACAATGAACTTTGCAATAAAATTTCAAAATTAACACATAATCTTTGCAAAAAATTCTGTACAACCCAAAAACTCAAATCGAGACCATAATTAATATCACATTAATTATTATAAGTAATTCTCATTACTTAAACCTTACTCGATTCACTAAACTTTTATCTTTATGAATATACAAAATATTCAAGCGTCCATAAAATTTTAGATTAAGTCCAATTGTCATACCCATTATAATTTTAATTAAGACTAACTTAATTAGCATAAGTAATTCATATTACTTAAAATATTATCAAACCATTAAAATAAATTTATTGATTTTCGACAAACAACCATTCCGAATATCTAATTTTGCGATTACGTATAAGTTTAACAACTTAATAGTGAAAATAAAATCACGTCCCGATTATTGCCATGTTGGTCACTAAGATAATAAAATGGTTCATAAAAATGTAATTTATTGGATTGCATCCAATTTCGCAATATTACATTTTTCTATGCTCATTTCCTGAATTTTCCAAACCAAAATCTCGTAAATATTTTCACGCAGAAAAATATTTTATCACTTCCAATAATTTTTCCAAATGATATCTTTAATTAAGAAATAAAACTTCTTTCCAAGATTAATTTTTGGATTTCATCATTATTTTGTTAAAACACATTTTAACTTCAACGATTTAATCATCAATCCAAAAGAAAAATATTTCTCGTTTTAGGATTTATCGAGATATTTCAAAATTCGATCTTTTACGCTCGCGGATCCCTTTCGCGAGCATTTAATGATTTGCATCATTTAACGAATATACACTAATTCTAATACGTAAACAAATTACATAATAAAATTCTAATTCGCATTATAAACACAATATAACTTTATTGGAATTTATGGACAAATTATTATATTTACAATAATTAAAATACACAATTTTAATTAATTATTCAATAACACATATAGAATTACATCAAAAATATAAACAAATTATACAATAAAGTACTAATGTCTATTACAAACATATTGTAATTTTATTAGAATTTTATTTGACACATAGGTGCATTTAAATTAAAAAACAAAATTTTAATCAATTTTAAATAAAATAAATACTTCTGACATTCAAAAATTTACAAAAAATATACCAAAAATTTCAAAATATTGTAAATATTAATTATATCAAACATTTAGAAAAAATTGGTCGTCAGAAGTTGCCACACAGACCACACGCACCGGTGAGAGTGAATAGGAACAATGAAGTATGCGTGTGGTTCTGACTTCTGACCTAGATGCACAAGCCACGCGCAATACATGTCGCATCCTGAGTGGCTGGTTCACAATTCGGATGGGATGGGTAGGAACACGAGTCAGGTTTGGTAAGTGACAATCGGACCGCAGGTCAGGTCGGGCAGTCGGGTCGATTGGTTCAACGACTCATCGTTTGGGTTGAAATTGTAAGACTCGTTTTTAACAACCTTATTTCAATCAATTTATTAAACAAACCAACAATAAAAGAAGAAAGGAGATGATAAAAGTAATGCATGCATTTATTCAAAATCTCGGCCTATTTTTATATATAAACAAGATGCAAACACGTGGAAGCTGTAATATGGTTTAGAAAAGCAAAATCCATATAAATACCATATACATAGATCATATCTACAAACATGTACAAACTACAAACCCAAATCCATAAAAAAAAATTTGGAGTCTGGACCTCTAGACTCGTATCGCTCTAATCTCAAACTACAACAAATAAATCTCAAACTACCACATTAAGTGCTTTTACACGCTTACCAAAGTAGTTAATGTATAAGTAATCGTTATTTATTACGATTTAAATACATTATGCAATAGGCAATCATCCCTATTTAATCCCTACACATTTTTGTTCTTAATTTTTGTTTTAAAATTTGTACAATATGTTTTCCAGATGTCACGGTTGTGCCGTGTTGATCACGGGGGTTGTGCTCATCAATCTACCCAACACAGTTCAGGCACGACTCGTGGTCTTAAAATTGGTCTCAGCAAGAGGCATGCTGATCAGCACGATGGGTGTCCTGACCTTTTGTTTTGTACATTTCACATCCCATTTTAAGGCATAAAAGCAGCAAACATGTTTCTAATTAGCTATACAATAACCTTCACATAGATGGTACCATAACAAAGCAAAACACAACAATTTAGCATACCATTCACTCAATTTTCTTTGCTATATAAAGCCCTACCACATATGCTTTAACACTTAAGCATAAACACTCCTAACATTCATATCAATAACAACAGGAACATTACAGCAATAATTAGTGATCAAACTCAACACTTAAACTCTTTCCATGGCATCAAAATACATAAGAATGCATTATGAAAATGTTAATGCAATGCCAATGCAATCACATACAACATGCCCTGGGTTTTATTTTTTCATTTTCTTTTTTCTTGGTCCCAGACTGGTATCGAGCTCTCACCCAAAATATCCTCGGCACAACCGGCATCAAGATCTCTCTTAAAATAATCATTGGGCCCGACCTGACATCGAGCTCTCGCCCAGAATCAATTATAGCCACGTGTCACATACAGATGCTTATGCAACACATGAATGAATCAAATGAATTTATTAAGGCCACTCTCAATATCATATCAAATGCATACTCATACATCATAGTTAACTGGTAGCATATTTATCATCAAATTAAGTAACCATGGGCTTTCATAAATCTATAAGAGTATGGTATAAATCACTCATCAATGGCAAGAACATATTCATGCCATTATATCAATTCATACAAGAATAACATGCCATAACTCATTATCAAATATTGATTCTCCTATGAGCATATATATAACATAAAGCTAATCACTCTCACATATAAGCATATATAACTCAACATTTCAATCATACTAAACAAGTCCATTTAAAGACACATTTGGGCTATCATTTTAACATATTTGCATCATTCTCAAGCATGATTAACCATACAGATGCAAAAAATACAATGGTAAGTGTAAATGGGATTACCTCGTAAATTCGTAAAGTCGGGCTTAACACTGATCCAATTGTCGTAAATCACCTTCGATACAAAAATAATCTGTCAATAAACTCGTTTCACACTTCAATTTCCAGCCTTTACATCTCAATTCTCTAATTCCTCACTTAATTTCCAAGTCATTGTGATCTTATTTTTCCATCCAATTCATGATTTAAGTGTTCCAAATCCTCCAGATGTAGCTCTAATTCAGCTAAGCAACATTAGCTAAACCTTTAATTCATTAAATCATATTCATTTCTGAAATTCCAGCAACCTATAACTCATGTTTTTCATTCAAAATCAAGTTCACAAGCTTACCTTAGTATGATTAGCTCCAAATTTGCAAGAAATTAAGTTCTTCCTTGCTTAGACACTCCCCACAGCACCTTTATAGGGTTTTCTCTCAAGATTCTCTTAAGTTCTCTGTTAGTTGCCCTACTATCGAATAAAATAGTGTTAACCGATATTCTGTTTAAAATTTGCCTAGCCGACACGACCTCAGCACGGGTCATACTCCAAGACTTGTCTTACTTTTCTGGCACGAGTTTTATTCTGGTCGTGCACGAGATCGTTCTGATCATTTTCAGCAAAGATGAGCACGCCCTCTGCCGCGGTCGTGCTCTAGTCCGTGCTCATCTGTTTTTTTAACAACTTTCTAATTTTCATTCTGATTCAATTATGTTTTAATATATTTTTCATATAGATTAATTCTAACAATTTTCTGGGTGTTACAATTCTCCCCCTTAGGAAATTTTATCCCCAAAATTTGAATCAATTAAATTCACTAACAACTCCAACTAACTTAAGTATACTTTAAGTTTAAACACCATATGATCAGCAACTATAACACTAGAAGAAGTATTACCATAACCTAATTAACAGGTTCGATCAAGCCTTTATATATAAATCTCTGATAATAACCCGCTAGACCCAAGAAACTCTGTACCTCTGTCACATTTTTAGGAGCTTTCCACGCCTGTACCGTTTTAATCTTGCTATGATCTGGTTTAACACCTTCTGCTGAAATCACGTGGCCTAAGAAACCACTTCTGCTATCCAGAACTCACATTTGCTGAATTTAGCTAACTCTTTTGCTTTCAGCAACTCCAACATAATTCGGAGATGTTCCTCATCTTCCTTCTTATCTTTCGAATACACCAGAACATTGTCAATGAAAACCACTACAAACCGGTCCAAATATGGTTGAATTAGCTTATTCATTAAAGCCATAAAAGTTGTTGGTGCATTAGTCAACTCGAATGGCACTCAAATTGACCATATCGAGTCCTACACACCGTCTTCGATATAGAACTCTCCTCTACCCTCTGCTGCCAATACACCGATATTAAGTCGATTTTAGAAAACACTGTAGCTCCTCTCAACTGATCAATCAAATCATCTATCTGTGGGAACGAATAATTGTCCTTCACTGTCACCTTTTTCAACTGACAGTAATCAATACAAAACTGCATGCTCCCATCTTTCTTTCTCAGGAATAATACCGGTGCACCCCAAAGTGATACACTTGGCCTGATAAAACCTTTTTCCAACAACTCCTCTAGTTGTTTCCTCAACTCCTGTAACTCTACAGCTGCCATTCTGTATGGTGCTATAAATACCGGCACTGCTCCTGGTACCGTCTCAATCTTGAAATCAGCCTCTCGCTGTGGTGATAATCCTGGTAACTCCTCAAGAAATACGTCTGGATACTCCCTGACTATCTCTACATCATTCACCTTCAGATTTGGTTTATTCAATTCTATTATGCAAGCTAAGAAAGCTTCGCATCCGTCTCTCATTAGTTTAGCAGCCAACACTGCTCAAATCAAACGGAAAGGAATAACCTTCCGCCCACCTACTAACAGTATCTTTCTCTCGCCTTCAACTTGCACTATCACCTCTTTTGCATAGCAATCAACTATTGCTCAATTTCTGGATAGCCAATTCATCCCTAGGATAATCCTAAAATTAGTCATCCTCAGAACAATAAAATCTGCCAGATATTCTAACTCGCCAATTTTTAACTCGTAATTTCTCAGCATATGTCTAACCATCACTAACCCTCCTACTGGCATAGAAACTCTAACTACGTACCCCAAACACTCTACACTACCCCTTATCTGTTCTACCACACTCTCAAATGAACAAGTAGAACCCAGATCAATCAACACTAAAGTTTCATATGTAAAGATAAAAATTGTAGTAATGATGACATCCAGATTATTTATTCTCTCATCCCTGGTCATAGCAAAAATTTGAGCCTAAGGAACTGTCCCTGCCTATGAAGCTAATCCACCTCTAGAGGCTACTCCTCCTCTTAAGGTAGTACCTTCTCCTCGTCCACCTCTCCCTTGACTAGCACCAGTCGATGTAGTTGCTTTGTTGTCTTCCACACTGCTCTGTCTAGAGACACCTCCTTGTAATTCTCTCCTCTCTGGACAGTCTTTAGCAAAATGTCTCGGCAGGTGGAAGTTATAACACAATAATCTAGCATCCCCACCCGCATAAGTACCTGTGACTCGGCTTTGGGAAGTAGGAGGCTGGTGGAATAGCTCCTCCTAACATTTTCTCCTCTCGACTGCCTACCACTCATGTTTGTGCCACGAGATGCTCTCGAATCTATCTTCTTACGCATCCTACTGAACCAAAACCACCAAAAAGCTTATGTCTCTAACCCTCTCGGTGGCCCTCCTCAGCTAATAACTCCTCTGCTCTGATAACTGTCTCAAGAAGAATCTCATATGTGGGTGGCTTTGTCATAATCCTGGTACGAATGTTAAATCACAACCCTCTCTCAAACCTATCTTTTCTCTGCTGATCCATAGCCACATATTCTGCGCATATCTAAATAATCTGGTAAAATGCACCTCATTCTTTGTAACTGTCATCTCCTTCTACTTTAGCTCGAGAAATTCAATCTTTTTCTTCATTTGATACAGTGAAGGAGTATACTTATCAGCAAACTTCTTTAAAAAATCATCCCAAGTCAAAGTAGGAGGATCATTCTGACTGTTCAGAACTGCCTCCCACCAAGTCCAGACATCCTTCTCAAGTAGTGACATGGTGCCCTCAAATGTTTTAGTGCCCTACTTTCTTACTTCCCTAAAATTACGGTCTATATTCAACCCCTAACTACCAATTGCTCCCTGGCTCCTCATCATTTCTGCATCATCTCCCAAAAAGGAGCATAAGCTGGATCATAAGGTGGTACGTTAGGTTGTTCAGGATGCTCATTAAGTGCTGGAGTAGATCCCTGCCTCTGCACTGACTCTTTGGACTCAGTGATGTCGTCGTGTGATACGTTGTCAATAGACTCCATCCTTAAGAAAACACAAGTTCAAATCCTTTAGTTTTGCAAAATATGATCAATTTTGGCATAGTCCACATGGAATCTAATCATTGTTCTGATACCACTAAATGTAAGACATATTTTTAACAACCACATTTCAATCAATTTATTAAACAAACCAACAATAAAAGAAGAAAGGAGATGATAAAAGTAATACATGCATTTATTCAAAATCTCGCCCCATTTTAGATATATAAACAAAATGCAAACATATGGAAGCTATAATATGGTTTAGAAAACCAAAATGCATATAAATACAATATACATAAATCATATGTACAAATATGTACAAAATACAAAGCAAAATCCATAAAAAAATCTGGGAGCCTAGACCTCTGAACTTGTATCGCTCTAATCTCGAACCACCATAAATAACAGAGTCTGGCAGCTATCTATGATTTGCACAATCAACACAAATCACACACAAAGGTGAGTATTTAAAATACTCAGTAAAGCTTTTACACGCTTACCAAAGTAGTTAATGCATAAGTAATCGTATTTTATTACGATTTAAGTACATTATGCAATAGGGTAATCATCCCTATTTAATCCCTACACATTTCTATTCTTAATTTTTATTTTAAGATCTGTACAACATGTTTTCCAGGTGTCATGATCATGCCGTGTTAAGCACGAGGGTCGTGTTCATCAATCTATCCAGAACAGTTCAGGGACGGCTTGTGGTCTTAAAATTGGTCTCAGCACGGGGCGTGCTGATCAACACGATGGGCATGCTGCCCTTTTGTTTATTACATTTCACATTCGATTTTAGGGCACAAAAGCAGCAAGCATGTTTTTAATTAGCCATACTATAACTTTCACATAGCTGGTACCAAAACAAAGCAAACCACAGCAGTTTAGCATACCATTCACTCACATTTGCTTGCTATATAAAGTCATACCACATATGCTTTAACACTTAAGCATAAACACTCCCAACATTCATATCAATAACAATAGCAACATTACAGCAGTAATCAATCATCCAAATCGACACTTAAACTCTTTCCATGGCATTAAAATGCATAAGAATGCATTATGAAAATGCTAATGCAATGTCAATGCAATCACATACAACATACCCCAAGTTTTCTTTTCTCATTTTCTTTTTCCTCGATTCCAAACCGGCATCGAGCTCTCGCCCAAAATATCCTAGGCCCAACTGACATCGAGAACTCTCTCAAAAAAATTATCGGGCCAGCCTGGCATCGAGCTCTTGCCCAGAATCAATCACGGCCACGTGTCACATACAGATGCTTATGCAACACATGAATGAATCAAATGCATTCATCAAGGCCACTCTCAATCTCATATCAAATGCATACTCATGCATCATAATTAACTGGTAGCATATTCATCATCAAATCAAGTAGTCATAGGCTTTCATAAATCTCATAAGAGTATAGTATAAATCACTCATCAAAGGCAAGAACATACTCATGCAATCATATCAATTCAAACAAGCATAACATGCCATAACTCATTATTAAATACCAATTCTCCTATGAGCATATACATAAAGCCACACATAAAGCTAATCACTCTCACATATAAGATACATAACTCAACATATCAACCATACCAAACAAGTCCATTTAAAGACACATTTGGGCTATCATTTTAATATATTTGCATCATTCTCAAGCATGATTAACCATACAGATATAAGACGTATAATGGTAAGTGTAAACGACACTTACCTCATAAATTCGCAAAGTCAACCTCGTGGCTCAACTTCAATCCAAGTGTCATAAATCACCTCCTATACGAAAATAATCAGACAAGGTTGTCAATAAACTTGTTCCACACAAGTAACTTCAATTTCCAGCCTTTACAACTCAATTCAATAATTCCTCACTTAATTTCCAAGTCACTGTGATCTTATTTTTCCATCAATTCATGATTTAAGTGTTCTAAATCCTCCACATGAATTTAATTAACTCTAATTCAGCTAGACAACATTAGCTACACCTCTGATTCATTAAATCATATTCATTTATCAAATTCGAACAACATATAACTCATGTTTTTCATTCAAAATCAAGTTCACAAGCTTACCTTAGTATGATTAGCTCCAAATTTGCAGGAAATTAAGTTCTTCCTTGCTTAGACACTCCCCACAACACATTTATAGGGTTTTCTCTCAAGTTTCTCTTAAGTTCTCTGTTAGTTGCTCTGCTATCGAATAAAACAATGTTAAATGATATTCTGTTTAAAACTTGCCTAGCCAACACGACCTCAGCACAGGTCGTGCTCCAAGTCGTGTCGTGCTTTTCTGGCACAAGTTTTATTCTGGTCATGCAAGAGATCATTTTGATCATTTCCAGCAAATATGAGCACGCCCTCAAGCACAGTCGTGCTCCAGCTCGTGTTCATCTGCTTTTTTCAGCAACTTTCTGATTTTCATTCTGATTCAATTCTATTTTAATCTATTTTCCATATAGATTAATTCTAACAATTTCTTGGGTGTTATAGAAATGACATGTCGTTTCATCAATGCACCGAGGGATCAACTGCTCTTGACCAAGCGACATAGTGTTTCCTCCAAATGATAGGAGCGTGGGTTGTTTGCTTCCCAGAAACCATGCCCACGCACAGCAACAATGATGGGTGGCATGTGCATGCCGCCTTCAAGCACTATTTTGGCCAAACAAAATTGATTTCCTGCATTTCTTGGCCTTTTGAGTTCAATGGTATGTCTAAATTTACCAAATTCCAAAATTTTATTTTCGAAATCGTACCGGCCTAAGGTTTTCAGTCTAAATTCGACGACATTTATATATAATAAAATTACCGAATCAACATCATTAGTACCCACAACTGTATAGAAAATTAATTCTACAATCTAAGAGCCTTTCGACTCTGATACCAATAAAAGAAAATAACGTATATACAACACACATATAAAATAATTAATTAACTAATAATTAATCAAAGCATTAAATAAAATGAATGGGAAATTCTGACCTCGAAATTCGTTCAGTGAAAGAAGAACGTTACCTCGTTGTGGTAAGCTCATATCCACAGGCACAAATGCGTCGTGATACGAGCAATGTTTCACACCCGATCCTACACCAGAATTCGATCAACCGACTGATAGAGAAACTGCAAGTTGGTGTGTAGAAGAATGAGGAGGAGATGGTTTATTTATAAAAGTGGAGGTACCTATTGGTAAATAGGTACCATTCCACACACATTTACACTTTAGTCCCTAAACTAAAAGTGTTTCTAATTTAATCTTTCAACCAAATAAATTATAATTAAATCCCTTAACTTAATTATATTTATTCGATAACTCAAACGTCATGAGCAGAATAAATTAATCATCCACTACAAAAAATTGCGCATTTAGAGTCCAAAAATTTGGACTCTAAATGCAAAAATCTGGACACTAAGTGAAATTAGTGTCCAATTTTCGGACGCTAAAATTGGACGCGAAAACGCTTGACGCTAAATTTTTGGAGTCCACGTGGACTCCAAACTTGGAGTCCACGGGGATGCCAACTTTTGGCGTCCACGTGGATGCCAAAGTTTGGAGTCCACGTGGACTCCAAATTTTGGCGTGGAGTCCATGTGGACGCCAAATTTTAGCGTCCATGTGGACGCGAAAGTATAAAAAAAATATACATTTAAAAATTAAAAGAAATATTATATAAAATATTATAACAAAATATAATATATAATATCCGAAATTTTGTAATGTGCGTACAAAATATAACATATAATATCCGATATTGTTTAATATTTGTACAAAATAAAACAAAACAGATAATACGTAATCCTACGAAGGAGGTGGCTGATCAGACGTGGGACCATCGGGATCAAAGTGTGAACGCGAGAAGTACCTCTCCATCGGTCGCTGCATCTCCTCGAATCGTCGGTTGTTCTCTTGTTGGTGGTGCTCTAACATCTCTTCGTCTCGTCGTGTTGTCTCCTGTTGCTGGCGCTCCAACGTCTCAACTCGAATGCGGAGGTGCTCGTTTTCGCGTCTGATCTCCATCGCATGTGTGTCGTCTCGACGTGGGTTGCTAATCTACTCGGCAAAAAAATGTGGAGCATCGGAACCCAAGCCGTAAACAGAACCTCCAGGGCCAATCCCACCTGCTGCCTCCATGTATGCCTCGCGTTGGTCTTGCAAGCTCGTGCTACCCTCAAAAGACCGCTGACTAAGGGAGTTCTGAACACGTGACTGTTGAAAAAAGCTAATTAATAAATATATATTATATAAATAAAGTAAACACATAAAAACAGATTGTAAAAATAATTAAAAATACTTACACTAAACTCCACAGATCGCTCGTCAACAAACTAGGTCGGATCACCGTGATGTGTGTGTGTACGCAAAAAAAATCGTACGGACCAACCTCTTTCCCGAGCGCTTTCTCCTAAAAAATGTTAAAATTAGAATTTATACTATCTATATATACTGAATTTAAATATTAAAAATAGAGAAAAATATATCATCCTCTTACGATGCTGGTTGTGTGTGATAGATACCCTAGTGTGCAGAGCTGGTCGTGACACTCGATTCGCCCTCTGCTTTTCTGACTTTGCTCTGTATTCTGGCGTACTCCAATACTTCATCCATGGGTCCCAAGTCGGGGAATCGACCCACGCCGGCTGTCTTTTATCCTTTCGCGCCTTATTTGAAAGATTGTCGTATCTACGACTAGCCTGCTTTTCCCAATCAATTCTGACCTTATCATCTGCTAGGTCGTCAGAACTCTTCGGATCCCACACGAAATTTCTTTACAAAAATATTCTGATTAGAAAAATTAATCTTAAAAATATGCAGAATTGATAAATTTAAGGTACTTACTTTCCATGTTTGATACCATCGTTCTTTCGACTCGCTGGGAGTGTGCTTCCATTCGTCGGTGTAGGGATCTGGTGAAGACGTAATAATGCATGTGGAATAATGACTAATTTCCTCGTGAGGCTCCAAACTACATTATTTTTAATACTTATAAACAAAAAAATTAAGTTAAAAGATTTTATATAACTAAATTAAAATAAAATTAACTTACACTCCCTTCTCTCGTCTCAACTGGAAAATGGCATTTGGATCGAAGTTTGAAGTTTTTCGTAAAGATGATACGGTAGAAGTGGAGGCCTCATGATCGTGTCCCGAAATACAAGGCTCGGAGGTAGCTGAAAGGTCTTGAAGCTGTGGCTCGTCAGGTAATCCAAAAGCGTCAACATCGATGGCGAAATCGAAATCCTCCTCGGGAAGTGTAAAGTCAGGCTGCTGCTGTGCCGGTGCCTACACGGAAGACGGAGTGGGGGTCTCTGTCGAAGGGACGCGTGACTGTAAGAGAGACAAGTCGGCAGGAGAAATGCGAGGGTCTCTCGAAGGCGCATAATCTGATCGAGAATCATGTTGCGACCCCGGCGGACAGGTGGGGGAGTTGATGCTCGCGGGGGTCTAGCGCCCCGTCTACCCATACCAGAAGGTGTTTTATGCCCAGACATCCTTTAAAAAAAATTTAAGTCTTATGCAACTATGCAATTTACTCAAAAATTCAAATAATAAAACTAAGATAACCTAATAAGCATGACTATAAACTAATTTACAAATCAATTTATTAAATCACAAATAACAACTAATTCACTAAACTCAGAAATAAATAATCCTAGAAGCTAAAATAAATCACAAACTTATAGCAAAAAAAACAAAACAATAATAAAAATTACGATAATAAAAAAAGAGAAGTACCGTACTTCGTGAAAAAACGGAAACGCCTAGCAGCCGAAAACCAAAGGAACACCGGAATCAAGAAATGGTAAAATGAGAGGAGAGAGAGAGAAATTCGGCCTTATAGGCCGAATTTCAGTTGGCGTCCACGTGGACTGCACGTGGACGCCAAATGCGTGGCAGTCCACGTGGCGTGGTTTGGGCGGGAGAAATGCCGCCCAAACCACGTGAAATGGCGTCCACGTGGACGCCAACATCCACCTCATTGGGCGGAAAAACTCCCGCCCAATGAGGAGCAATTTGGTGTCCATGTGGACGCGATTTCATTTGGTGTCCAAAATGGACGCGATTTTTTTTTTTTACTTTTTTTTATTTTTTTATTTTTTTACTTTTTTACTTTTTTATTTTTTTATTTTTTTATTTTTTTATTTTTTATTTTCTTTTTTTTTAATTTTTGGTTTTTCACATTCATTTAAAATTCATCTTCATCATCGTCTGTTTTGTCATCACTGTTCCATTCTTCTTCCGGGGTTGTAGTTTCACTGCTTGTTTCCTCTTCGGCTTGGTCTGTGACAATTAATGTTCCTGTTGGATCATGTTGAGGTGGAAGTATATCATCATCGTTAGGATCATCTATGATGCGACCAGATCCTATGTCATGTTGGAAGGCTTCATGAATGACTATTTGTCGATTATTATCGTTGTCTTCATCAGACCAAATACATGACTTAACCTTACATACTTATATCCAGTCAAAATCAGCCCGTTTCACTTTTGGATATTCGAGAAAATATACTTGGGTTGCTTGATGTGCGAAAATGTATCGATCTTTTGTTAACATTTTTCTATGCTTGTTAACGTCCACAATCTTGATCTGCGGGTGAATACGACTTCCTCCACGATGAGTCATATCAAACCATGAGCAGTTGAAGATAATTGCA
>CANYCX011853015.1:0-17360 GCA_948193385.1 Breynia disticha f. nivosa | reverse complement strand
TATATGTGATGTGAGTATGGAGATTTGTACGAGTTCTTGTAGAGGACGGTTGGATATTGTAGAGGATGGTTGGATTTGTATGGGATATGTTGATGGTACAGGTTTATTGTAGAGGATGGTTTGATATAATAGACGACAAGTAGATATTTATTATATAATATACATGTGATGTTTTTTATGTAGATTTTAGATTATAGATTCAATGAAATGTGAATTAATACAGATTATATGATAATATATGTACATATATACCAATTTTAGATTTACAGTATCAGTTGAAATATGAATTGATGAATTACATATGAAATGATTACTCATTGAGTTTGCAACTCATAAAAATGTGCACTTTTCAGATAGATAGCTAGGAGCGATACCTCAGAGTTTATTAGCAGGTGGGTTAACTACCGATTCTTAGCACTCTCTCTTTACACTCAGACATGTTTTATTATAAATATGTATATATATGTACATTTGCATGATATTTGATATGTTCATGACATAGGATAGTATGATATAGATATGTTTGGATGATGCATCAAGTTGAGTTGTATGTTGATTATCAGTATATAGCAGTGGACTGATCTTGATTATATGTTATATAGTTTGAATTTATGTTTGGTTGATTTCAGGTTGATGTTTAGTATATATGTAGATAAAGCAGGATTCACACAGGTCGTGCTTAATTGACATAGGCACTATATTGAACGTGAGGGGGCAAGCTAACATAACATGGGGTCGTGCCCATGAGACGTTTTACACTAATACAGGTTGTTTTGTGTATTACTTCATTTTAGTTTTTTTATAATTAACAAATAAATAGTAGGTAAATAATTTGAACAATAGAAATATAATTCTACAAAAAAAGTTTTAAAATATTTGATTTTAGAAGTTAACTAAAATCTTAATTACATGATTAACATGATAATTAGTTTAGGGTGTTATATTTTGGTATCAGAGTAAGGATATGATCCCTAGGGAGCATTTGAGTGTATTTGATTTATAACATGCATATGTGTTTACAATGTGTGAATTGTGTGCTAAAATGTTTTTATTTTCATTTATATGACATATGTCTCACCCACATCAACCATCAGAGAGAGAGGGAGCACCAGACCCATTGGACATAGTATAAATGTCATACGCTCCTTCATATCATGAGCCCTACGAAGCAACTCATCCATATATTATGATCCAACATATCCATCACTATAGTACTATCTTGTATATAAAGACCCATTGATGAATCTATATAAGATGAGATCAAAGGTGGTAAAAAATCTTTGAGATATAGCATTTATGGGAACTATGCATTCAGCATTTGCAAAAAAAAAACTATTTGGAGAGGAAAGAAAGAGTATTTAACCTGATGTGGACAATGCTACAAGATCAAATGGATTTTACAGTATCCTTACTATATGAAGATGCCTACAATTGGTGGAAGACAATACTATATGTCTTAGAATTCCTTCCAATACTCATAGGAAGACTTTTTTAGGGAATTTAAAAGAAAGTATATGGCAGAAGTTTTCACACATGCAAACAAGAGTTCTTTACCTTAAAGTAGGGAAGTATAACTGTAGTTGAGTATGAGATGAAATTCACACAGTTATCTTAATATGCTACTAGTATTATTCTTACAGAGAAAGATAAATTAGGATATTTAAGGATAGACTAAATAAGAACATCTACAGAAAAATTAATAGGACTGAAATGGGAAACTACACATATTTAAAAGATGATGCAGTAAGATTAGAAGAACTACTGAAGGATGATGATGACAAAGGATGAACAAAGAGAGAGAGATTCACTCTAGGAAGTCTAGTAAACCAAGTAAAAGAGTTGGGTACACTCTTACTTATACTGAATACAGAGAATATACTAGGTCTTGACCTTAACCTCCTCAACTGTAGGGGATTTGGCAGAGGGTACCATAAGGAAGACCAAAACAGTGTAGCTTTAGTTTTAGAGATGACCCAACCTATATGCCTACAATGTTAGAGGAGACATACAAGAGAGTACAGGCTGAAGTTCAGAGGTTTCTACTACTGTTGGCAACAAAGAGGATTTTTAAGAAATTGTCTAGCAAGTTTTAACAGATTGGGAGTAACAAAAGATTTAATAGGATATTGATTAATGATGCATAGTAGTGGATAGATAGCATCACTGTCCAATGTTAACTGTGGCAAAGAAAAAGGATCAATAGTAGGTCCATCATCTAGCAGGGGCGGGGAGCCTTAGGGACTCAATTGCAGAGTCAAGCTATAGTATTTCCTATATCTAGATAGTAAGTTGCCAATGTCCCAAAGGTTATTACTAGTGATTTTTACTTATTTAATACTATTATTTATGCACTTATAAATCTAGGTTCTACGCACTCATTCAATACATCTAGAATAATACACATAATGAGTGTAAAACCTAAATCATTAACTCAAAGCCTAAGAGTCCATACTTCTTTAGGTGAAATAAAATGGGTGCATATAGTATACAAGAATTATGTAATAAAGACTCATAATGTAGAGTTTTTGGCAAACCTAATCCTATTGGAATTAAATGAATTTGATATTATACTAGAAATGGATTAGCTAGCACAACACCGAGGTCAGGTAGATTGTTTTGCAAAAGAACTAATCATTGAATCAAAAGAGAAAAGTAAATTGATATTTTATAGAGAAAGAAAATTGGTTCCTAGTTGTTTATTATCATAGCCTTTAAGATGATTCAAAAGGATGTGAGGCTTATTTTGCACATATGGTTGATAGAACAACAACATATGAAAGTATGAATGGAATACTAATAATGGAATAATATCCAAATGTATTTTCAAAAGATATATTTGGACTACCACTTGATAGAGAAATAAAATTTACCATTGAGATAATTCCTAGTATAGTATCAGTATCTATACAACCACATAGAATGGCACCAAAAGAACTGCAAGAGTTAAAGAAATAGTTACAAGAGTTGTTTAACATATTCTCACATACTGACTTAATCACCCTGAGGAGCACCAGTATTATTTGTAAAGAACAAAGATGGAAACCTCAGATTTTGCATTGATTATAGAAAACTTAATCAAGTAATAGTAAAGAACAAGTATTTGTTACCTGATACAGGCAATCTACTATATGAACTACAAGATGCTACTATATTCTCACATACTGACTTACAATCTAATTATCATCGATTGAAAATAGCAGAGGAAGATATTCTAAAGAATATTTTTACAACCAGATATTGTCATTTTGATTTTTATCCATGCCTTTTGCTTTGATTAATGCTCCAACAACATTTATGGCACTAATGAAAGAGATATTTCAATCTTTCATTGATCAATGTGTAATTGTCTTTATTGACGATATGCTGATATATTTGAGGAATAGAAAAGAACACAAAAACATTTACAGATAGTATTAGAGATATTAAGAGAGAAACATTTATACGCAAAGCATAGCAAATGTGAGTTCTGGTTGGATCACGTAGTTCTAAGACACGAAATATCTAGACAAACAGTATCAATAGATCTTAAAAATATTGAAGCCATGATAAATTGGGAACCTCTTAAAATATTTATTGAGGTATGTAGTTTCCTCAAAATGGCTGATTATTATAAAATATTTGTTGAGGGATTCTCAATTATAGCAGCTTCACTAACAAGATTACTCAGAAAGAACGTATCTATTCAGTGGAATGAACAATTAAAGTAAAGTTTTGATGAACTAAAATAAAGATTAACCACATATCCAATTCTCACAATTCCTACAAGCACAAAAGAATTTATAATATATAATGATGCTTCATATCAGGGACTAAGGTGTGTAGTCATGTAGAACAAAAGGGTTGCTACATATGCTTCTAGATAGCTTAGACCACATGAAATAAATTATTCGATACATGATCTGGAACTCATTGTAGTAGTGTTTGCTCTGAAGGTATTAAGACATTATCTGTACAGAGAGACATTTGAAATTTATCTACAGATCATAAAAGCCTAAAATACTTGATAACCTAAAAAAAGATTAACATAAGACAGAGAAAATGGTTAGAGTTGCTAAAAGATTATGATTGAACAATCGAGTACCATCCAAGAAAAGTGAATATGGTTGTTGATGCACTTATTAGAAAATCTAGTGTTGCTTTGTCTAGCTTACAACTAACACAAATGACTGATTTGATAGCTCTACGAAGCTTAAATGCAAACCTAAAAATGTCTAAATTGGGAATATTAATTGCAATATTTGTAGTTAGATTAACATTATTATGAAAGATACAAGCAACACATAAACAAGATAGTGAGTGTATAAAGATAATTGAATAGATTTATCAAGTGTTAAGACACTGTTTCAGTTGGTTGATGAATTGATAATGATGGGACCCAGAGTATGTGTACCACATATAGATGAGATAAGACAAAAGATACTAAATGAAGTATATAATTCTCCATAAGCTATACATCTAGGTATGACAAAGATGTACCATGCTCTAAAGCAATATTATTGGAACCAAATATGAAGATAAACATAGAAAATTTTGTATTTAGATGTTTTATATGGTAGCAAGTGAAAGATGAACATCAGGCACCAACAAAAAACCTTCAGTCATTACCTATTCTTGTAGGGAAATAATGAAGTATTACTATGGATTTTGTGATAGGATTATCACATTCACTAAATGGAAAAGATGCAATTGTTGATAAATTAACCAAGTCTTTACACTTTTTATCTATTAGAATATGAATAACCCTAGAACAGCTGGCAGAGTTGTATATTGTAGAGATAGTATGATTGCATGGTGTTCCTATATCCATAGTATCAGTAGATATATGAGGTTTACCTCTATATTTTGGCAAACATTATTAAGTGCATTAGGAACTAAATTGAATTTTAATACTGCTTTCAATCCTTAGATAGACATCTAGACTGAAAGAACTATTCAAACATTGGAAGAAATGCTATAATCATGTGTTTTAATATTTTAGGGCTCTTGGGATACGTGTATACCTCTAATTGAATTTGCTTATGATAATAAGTATCACAGCAGCATTGGTATGGCACCATATCAAGCTATATATGGATAAAAGTGCATAACTCCAATATATTGGGGTAAATAAGGGACAAAATTTTTTAAATGACCTAAATTTGTATAGGAAACCATGAAGAAAGTAGAACTAATCAAAATTAAGATAAAAGATAGACAAAAAGTTAATATGATTAGAATAAAAGAGAAATAGAGTATCAATTTGGAGAAAAGGTCTTTTTGAATGTATCACCTTAGAAAGGTATTAAGAGATTTTGAAACAAAGGGAAATTAAGCCCCAAATACATTGGATCGTATGAAATTATAGAGCAAATTAGTCATGTATTACATAGATTGACATTACCTGTAGAGTTGGCTTAGATTCACAGTGTGTTCCATGTAAGTGTGCTCAAAAGATAGAGATCTAATCCTACACATGTTATTCTAGAGTTAGATGTATAGATTTTAGAAATCCTTACTTAAGTAGAAGAACCATTACATATAGTAGATCGTAAAATTAAACAGTTGAGAAGCAAGTAGGTTCTTATTGTCAAACTTCTATAGAAACATCATGAAATAAAAGAAGCTACATAGGAGACAGAGGACAGGATAAGAAGAGATTATTAACACTTATTCACTAGTAACTCAAATTTCAATTTTTTTCATTTCAATATAGATAAAATATATAGAAATATGAAAATAAATAAAGAGTAGAATCATGAAATCAGTAACAGTATATAGAAAGGAATTTTGAGAACAAATTCTTTAAGGAGGAGAATTATAACATCCTTATCTTGATAACCATAATTAGGGAATTAATCATAAAAATTAATAATAAATCAAATCTATCAAGTCTAGATATGTGTTGGATTGGGAATTTGTGTGAATATGAATATAAAATAGTGTTAGAAATTAACAGGTTAGGTTTAGGTTGTTAACACGATGGTTGTGTTGTCGACACTGTTGTTGTGCTCTTGGGACAATTATGAGCACGACCCTGTTAGTTAATATGATGGTTATGTTATAGAAAAACAATTATGAGCATAGCGGTCATAGTCTTTACCATTGTGGTCGTGTGAATCAGTACGGGTCATTTTAAATCAACACATCCATGTCGTGTTATTAAATTTTAGGAAATCTTAGAAATGGAAGCATGACATAGTTGTTTGGTTGAAAATAAAAACAAAACAGATGATGGAGGGAGAGAAATAAGCCAAGAGTGATGGACAAAACGAGAGAGAGGAGATATTTAATTTAAGAAAGTAATACTTAGATAGGAATCCTACAATCGAGCATTGAATCGAATAGAGAGGATAGAAAACTAAGCAAGAATGGAAGTGACAATAGAGAAGGTAAGTAAATTCGAGAATATATTCATAAGTTATTGATAATTAAACGGGATTTTATCTTAGAACTAAATATATGTAGAAATCAACAAAGTGAATAGTTATGAGATTTAACATTTCTTTATTCACATAAGTCTTTCAATTATGTTAAATAATATCAGTCGTTGTATAAAACTTTATATGATTATATAGGATAAGTATCAAGACAACAAAATCAAGATCGAAGCCTGAGGAACTTCGAGTTTCTCAGTGATAAGTGAGTAATCTAACTCACTTATATGTACAGTTAATTATGAAATATTTACAAGTTATAAATGTTATGAATAAGGACAAATGAATTGATGAATATATAAATATATATGATCAGTATCAGACATGTACATACGATACAAGATTTGATCTCATAGGTATGACATTGAATATACATAGATATATTTGTATTGATTGTGAATGTGATTGCATATGATTGATGTATGATTGGGTGAAGATTTTGACAAAGGTGGAGATGATGAGTGGATACGTGGAGATGAGAATAATATGGAGATGAGAAGAACAGAAAATGAATCTAAAGATGTTTGGATATTTGGTTATATGATTTAAATGAATTGTATGATATATGGCAAATTGTGATTGCATATGATTTTAAATATGTTGACTATAATGATTACTCACTGACCCCATAACTCATTAAATGTGAGTTTTTGCTTTCAGGATCAACTATATAGAATGGAGCTATTCCTTAGAGACTATCAGCAAGTGAGTCAGTTGTAACTCCTCTGTATAGTCTCTTTATACCTCAGAGATGTTCCAGATATATATGCATATATATATATATATATATATATATATATATATATATATATATATATATATAAATAATAACATATATGTAATATAAATATATAATTAACAGGTATGGATATGAGTATTACCAGATGGGAACGAGGATTCCCCGTTGGGTCCCCCAATGGGGACGGGACAGGGATTCCCTGCGGGGATAAAGGGGATACCATCCCTGCCCCTTTCCTGATATTTCCAATTAGGGAATTCCCATCCCTGTCCTCATACCCTATCAAATCGGGGTTCCTCGGTGAAAGCGAGGATGGAGAACGGGTTCCATGTGGGTTTCGAGTTCAATTGCCATCCCTACTTGGGAGCGAGCCCAATATTACCACAGTACCACCAAAAGTACTATTCATTGTCTTTGGGCCTAATCTAGGAAACCCACCACGGCGTCACCAAGACTTTTTACTATGTTTTCTATCCTTCTATCTACAAGCTTTTCTGAACACTCACACTTACAACTGGGTAAACCAGCTCTTCACCACAATATCGTATTCATCCCAAACCACCACTGCACCATACCGACCTTGTCCATGTTTAAGTCAAACCATCGGCTTTTTTTTGGTAAGTAAATTTTATGCAAGGAGCTGGGTTAGCCCACGGGCCAAGGGCAGGGAGCATCCTTTCGGGTAGCCTGTCGAACCAGTAGACCAGCGGGCCTGTATGTCTCCCCAAGCACTGCTACGGCTCCCGGATTCGAACCGTTCACCCTTAGTGTGAGAGTTGAATCCCTCAACCGCTGAACCCACAGATGATAGGTGTCGAACCATCGGCTTTGATGCCACTTGTAGGATCTAAGGTGGAGAACTGGTGAGTTGTATCGATTTTCTATTTTGGGTATTTAGAGTTTATTAATGTTTAGGACTAAGGTTTTGGCACTGGGGGATAAATAAGTTTTTACTAGTGGTCAAGTGTACACCTAAAAATAGATGTCTTATTCTCTTCATTGTAACTCTTTAGTCATTACATCAATAAAAAATACTTTCTTTCTAGCCATTGAGTAGATTAAATTAATTGAACCATGTATATCTTATGTCTTTGTTTCTTATTCTCAAATTTAATTTTGCAACTCCATTGTTCAATTTCCTGAAAGAAAATGTTTGTCGAATTGGTTTAGCATATTTTGCAAATTTGTCTCAAGACAACAAGAAAATGGCAGACAACTTTTATTTAATAACATGCTTGGATTTCATGTAGAGATCAGATTCAATGAATGTATTGAGTTTGTGAGATTTGAAAATTGTCACTGAAGATCGCTGATATAGACTGCTTCAACGTGTTTGATGTTGATCAATATGGGAGCTTAAATATAGAAGAAACTAAGCCCTTGTACTACATCAACGAAAACAAAATTATAGCTTACGACACGTGTGATTTGTGGTTGACTGGTTTATTCTTTAGCTACGTCCAATGTTTTTCTTATCAGTCCTGTGACTCCATTGATCCCTGTTGTGTTTGTTAGGAAGGAAGAAGTTTTCTACATCACGATGGGCACATCTTCTACGGCAACATAAATTTACTGTTCAAATGCAAACCAAGTCGACAGGTACTTAATTTTGTAGTAAAGTTCTTCAAAATTTTCAATTTTCCATCTTGCATTTTTATAATAAAAAAGTATAAGCATTTGTTTTACAAGAGCGTAATTTTTCTTTTTTGGTTTATTTATCAAAAATCTCTCAATCCTCCTCTCTTTTCATTCTCCCTATGAGTTCTTGTTCGAGATTTCTAAGTTTTTTTTTGAAAAACAGTGAAATAGGTAGTAGTTTAAAATTGGTGCATAAAATTTTGGATAATTTTATCAATATAATCCAACTACATGTTATATTCAAAAAAGCAAAGTTTATGAATTTATTTTCTTTTCTTGTTTTGATTAATATTTGGACCAGAAAAAAAAAGTGAACAACTGAAGGCCTATTATCATAATGTAACTCCAAGCGTAAAAGCTGCAGCAGAAAGGATTTTTTGCAAAATGGACAAGAGCGGGAACAATAAAATCAATATGGAAGAATACATTTCCCACATGAAGTAGAAAGGTTGCAAAAAATGGCCAATTTTTAGCTCTTCATGGAACTTAGGGGAAGTGGGCAATTAGAATTTATGAAAGTGATGAATCTTTACTGTGTCACTAATTTTTAGCAGAAACACTGAAGTGACGGTTAGATCTTGTATATGCCAGTCTTTGAGGATTCCAAAGGCCTAAGAACACGAAAAGTACCTTGGGGTTCTAACAAGCGTGGGGTGGAATAAGAAAGCATTATTTGGCTACATGAAGGGCAGGAGGTTAGAGCAATAAGATGTTATCCAGAGTCGAGAAAGAGGTGTTACTAAAAGTAGTGGTCCAAGCTATTCCAAACTACTTGATGAACGTCTATCTTCTTCCAAAAGACTTGTGAGATGAATTAGAAAAAATGATGAATTCATTTTGGTGGGGAAACAGAGTGGACAGAAAAGGAACACATTGGAAAGCATGGCCTAGAATGAGCATACCAAAGGCCGCAGGAGGCATGGGAATTTAATTTCTCCTTGATTTCTAAGAAGGTTCACGAATATTGTCAGTACCAGACTCACTTGTTACTCGAGTGTTTAAGGCCAAATATTTCCCTAACTCTAATATGTTTGATGTTGTTCTCACTTTTCAAGTATGATATGGGAATGCATCATGAAGTCTCTACCAATGTTGCGAAAGCGGAGTATTAAAAGCATTAGCAATGGTGAAAGTATTGGGGTGTTTAAAGACCCTTGGGTGGGGACTGGAGAGGCTTTGTTTATTAATAGCTTCCCAGCAGAGGAGATAGTGGAGATGAAAGTATGTGAATTATTCGTTTTGGGAACTAAAGAATGGGATTTGGTGAAGCTACATGAGATATTCCCTACAAAAGATGTTTAAAGAATTAGCGCGATTCTACTAAGCAAGAGGATTGAAACCAATTGTTGGGTGTGGAAGTATGATCGTAAGGGCACATTGTTTGTCAAGAGCATGTACAAGATGTTAACTGAGATCCCTCAGATCAGATGAGTGGAAGGGCAAAACCAATGTGGAAGGAATTATGGAAGTTGGATGCGTAACATCCTCATCCAAAACTCCAGTAATTAGTGAAATGTAATTAGGTTAGACTATTAAGTATTTGAAAGAAAGATTATAAGATAGAGGGCGTGGTACAGGTAGTGTCAAGAAACACAGGATGTGCCAACAGGCCTGCCAATAGCATAGGACGTGCTAATAGCACATGGCTTGCCAATGGGTGTACCAAAGGAACAAGGCGTGCCTATAGGCATAAGTCTTGCCAATTGTAGACAATGGTCATGCCACCGAAAATGTAATGATTTGGCAGATTTAGATAAGCCTCAGAATTGAAGCATGAGGAGGAACATTGGCACGGGGCGTGCCAATTAAGCATGGGTCATGCCAATGACATGTGCCCATTTTACATGAGTTTAAAAAATTGTAGCTTGAGGAGTAATTGGCACAGGTCATGCCAAGTTAGCACGAGACATGCCACCGCTCAAATATTTCCTATAAATAGGTGTATTCAGACAGAAGATTAGGAAGGAAGAAAAATAAAAAGGAACAGAGAAGAAAAGAAAGAAAATAGAGGAGATCCGAGAGATAGTGAGATCAAGAGATAGTAAGAAATAGAGAGAAAGAGAGATTTAGTAGGAAGAGCAAAGTAGTCATAATGAGAAACGACTATAGGGAGTTTGGAGCAGACTCATTATTTTGGAGGATTTGATACGGATAGACGAGTGAGTAATTTAGACTCGCTTTTAAATAAAGTTATATGAATGATTAGATCTGCTAGCATGTGGATATTGTTGATAGCATAGATGATTTATATGTTTAATTGCTATGTTCGATTTATATGTTTAATAGATTTGTTTATAGATGAAATCCTAGGAAAGATCCTCAGAAAGCACCAATATGAAATTAAGTTGCACAGATGAAAACATAAATAAGGAAATATGAATATGCGAATGAAAGATATGTCAAAGGAAGTACATGATCTTTCATGACTTCTACATGAAACATAATAACAAATTTGACAAGGGAAGTACATGATCTTTCATGACTTTGCCGAATTCACAGATGATCGTATTTTCATAAATACGATTAATAGATGACAAATGATAAAATAACACAAGCAAAGAGCACAGACATATGATTTCATAGTCATATGATGAATCACATTGTTACATAATCACCTTATTACAATCACGTGAATAAATACATGCATCTAACAACACAGTCACATGAAAGCAAATGCATACACAGTCACATGATAGTCGTGGTGACACAGTTAGAGGTGATGATAGGTGATGGTGGTGATAATGGTGGTGATCGGAGACGGATGATATATTAGAGATGGTTGATATACTAGAGACGGATGTATAATGGAGACGGATGATTACTGGAGACGGTTGAATAGTTAATCAGAGTATAGCATAGCACAGTTCACATGTTCATATGATAATAAGTATAAAGAATACAGAATACATGAGATGAACACAAATACAGTAAAAGTATAAAAATGATAAGATATAAGTGTCCTCACGTATATAAACAGAATTCCTGAATTAAAGGAACAGATAGTAATAAAAGAAGATAAGTTAATTATAAATGATTACTCACTGCCCGCAACTCATTCAACTGCGATTTTTATTTCAGGAATATGTACTAAAAGATAGTCCAGAAAGTGGGTCAGCTGCTGTTCCTCAGCATTTCCTCTGTCTACAGTCAGATATTTTTAAATGCTTACGTATTAATAAAGTTAAATCACATGATTATATGTTGATTAGTTTTGGGTGTTTCATTTTGGTATCAAAGATATGATTAAATATATAATAAGTATAATATGTCTTAGGATGTGTCTCCCAAGGTTAAAAATTTTGCTCGGAGATTGGAAACTGGCTGGCATCGAGACTGGAAAAGGATGATTGAGAAACAAAGGAGAAGTTGTTATGGATTTGTTGGGGCTTGCAGAGAAGACACAATGTGCAATGTTGGAGAGCCGGAGCATGAATGTGCATGAGTTCACTAACCTTATTTCTTTTTCTATTTTATAGTGGGAAACAAGAAGCAGACCAGACCATTATTGCAGCTCGAAGTAAGTTGATCCGGTCAGGAAAGTTTGTTGGTGCTAGAAGTAGGCGCATAGCAGCCATGTTAGATACCATAATTATGGAGGCATTAGCAATCAAGGAAGCACTGGCGTGGACTATCTCTTCTGCTTGGACAAAAATAATCATAGAATCCGATGCGAAAATGGTGGTTCGCTACATTAACGGAGGTGACTAAGCAAACTCGGCCTATGGGAGGACAGTAGAAGACTATCGGCAACTAATGACACAAATCAACGAAGTGGAAATTCACTACATTCGGCGTTTAGCGAATCAGGTGCCCTTACGTTAGCCAGGGCCTCAGATTCTGTCTGATTCCAATTCTTGGGATTCCATCCCACGTGAATCTATCGTCTCTATTATGCTTTTGGACTCTTATGAATAAATATATTTAGTCATTGAATTTCAAAAAAAAATTCACTGAATATCATTGATATCGACTGCTTCAACGTGACTGATTGGTTCGTTCTTCAGCTATGTCCAGTGGTTTTCTTGTCACTATAGTGACTCTTTTGATCTCTTTTGTGTTCGTTATGAAGGCGAAAGTTTTCTACATCATAATGGGCACATCTTCTACGACAATATAAATTTATTGCTCAAATGCAAACCAAGTCGACAGGTACTTTCTGTGGTAAAGTTCTTCAAAATTTTCAGTTATGTCCTTCCATCTTGCATCTAAGTTCTTGTTCGAGATTTCTATCTTTTTTTTGAAAAAGAGTGAAACAGGTAGTATTTTAAAATAGGTGCATAAACTTTAGGATAATTTTATCAATAGAAGCCAACTACATGCTACATTCGAAAAAGGCAAAGGTGATGAATTTATTTTCTTTTCTTGTTTCGATTAATTTTTGGACCAGAGAGAAAAGGTGAACTACAACTGAAGGCCTACTATTAGAATGGGTGGACTTTTTTTACTTGCAGTGATTTTTTCAACAACGAAGATGATAACACATTTGATGGTTGCCCTAGTTGTTTAAGACAGAATTATAAGCACCAACACAATCATTTTGTACTTGAAAACAAGAGGATCCAGACATTAATGGAGAAAAACGAACAAAGAAGAAACCATGTATTTCTATCGATGTGTTCTACTTTAATTTGATAAGAAACATGTAATCATCTCTTCAAGAAGTGTTTTGGTTGAGATTTGATTTTTTTAATAAATTCCTTTATTTGATCCAAACAACCAATTTTGTGGAGTCATATTCGGAAGCACAACCAACAATTTCCACGGTTATAACAATCGTTCCTTATAATCCCCTCAAGCAAGTAATAACTCTTTCAACATCTTTCCATATTAAATTTTGCCGGGATTCGATAAAATTACTAGATAATTAAAAATATTAATAACGATAAAATTGTTGGAATTGGTGGATTCTTTTTCACCAATGCCTTATATACAGTATCTAGAGCTTTTCTGTGGATAGAAGAATCCAAGTGAGAAAGGTCGAAGACTCAAAAGTATCAAGGAAAAATCCATTGTTAAGATATCTATTTTGAAATTTGAAAAAAAAAGAGAGATTTTGTTTCTAGTATAGTTTTTTCTTTCTTTTTACGATTTGGGGTTATATTTTTCTATCAATTTGTTTGAACATTTTGGTATATAAGCATTAGAGGGCGTGTAATAACACCAATTAAGCATTTAATTTAAAATATTAAATACTTAATTATTTTAAGTACGTTTGATATAAAAAAATAACTACTTAACTAATTAAGTCAAAAAGACACTTAATTTTATACGTTAAAATATTTAACTTAAAATTTGAAGTAATTAACTACTCCACAATTTTATTCAAAACTATGGAGGTGTTTGATAACACTAATTATGTAATTAATTCAAAATATTAAACACTTAATTATTTTAAGGGGATAAGGTTCATTTTCTTTCCTAACATTTTGTTCAAAGTACAATATTGGGTCTAATCTTTTTTTGGTCCAATTTGATGTCTAACGTTTTCATTGTAGCTCAATTAAGGTGTTGATTAGTACACTAATAAATAGAAGCTTATGTGTTACTAACGATATTATATTATAGTTATATTGGAAAGTTAAATTGTAATCTTTAACATCATTAGTTAAAAACGACATCATTTTATTATGATAACTGAGATTAAATTATCCAAATAACTTAAAAACTTAAACAAATCCAAATTTTTTACTAAAATTTTCTTTTTTTTTCTGTCAAACTCACAAAGACAGCTCTTTTGATTAACAACTGTCGAAAACAACTTTATTTCAATCTTAAATCATCAATTTTGCTACTAAAAATTAGATTCTACCATATTTTTACAAACCAAAGACCCTAACTTAAACTATAGTGCAAATGTTAAGCATCGAATTCGACCTAAAAAAGATTGAACCCAATGTTGTACTTTGAACAAAACGTTAAGCCCGAAATTGAACTTTATTCCTTATTTTAAGTGTATTTGATAACAAAAAAGATAACTACTTAATTTAACTAGTTAAGTAAAAAAAACACCTAATTTAGTAATTTATAAGTTAAACTTTTTTACTTAAAATATTAAGTAATTAGCTCTTCTACATTTTTTTATTTAAAAGTATATGATACTAAATAAACATTTTTCATAATAAGATTTATCCAAATATTAAGAGATAAATTTCATAGACTTTTTTTGCCATATCTTTTTTTTATCCAATATAGTATCAAAGCCTAAACTAGAACAAAAGTTAAGAGAATAAGTATGTTTTCTCTATTGTAATCTATCGTATACAACACTATAGGGATACATCTCAATATAATGAGTGTACAAAGATAAAAGGGGATGTGCACGTAGGAAGAGATTACAATTAGCTACTGTAACGGCCTAAAAATTTTGACCTAAATTTAGCCAAAACTGACGGAACAGTAATTGGAAAGGAAGGCAAAATGTTCTTCTTTATGAAAAGAAAAGGGGATTAACCCTTTGATATGGAAAGGAAGGTGAGATGTTCTTTCTTGTGAAAAGAAAGAGGGATTAGAGCAATGATACGAGCGAGAGCTCTAATTTTATATGGCGATTAGCCACAGAGCGAGAGCTCTTATCTTATATGGGGAATTAGCCCAATACAAAGAGAGAGAGATCTCTCGAATGAAAAGAGGGTGAGATCTCTCTAGATTTTTGATTGATTGTGAGACCCTAGGGCATGTGTGTGGAAATGCATTACCATTTTATTTGCATTCATTATGTATCGGCAATATTATTGCACGATAAGAATGAATGCATATGGATTTTTGAGATGTTATTGGTATGATTTTTATGATTGGTCATTATGGTTTTATTGTTGTTATATGTGGGACCTAATATGATGTGTGCACATGATTTTCTATGATTTTTCGGTTGGATTGTGTGTATGGTTATTGGTATGCTTTGTATGAATGCAAGTGGCATGGTTGTTTTGTGCTTATGGCTGATTATATTGTATGGATATAATGAGTGTGTGGTTATGAGTTGACAATCATGGATAGTATGAATTGCAAGAAATGAAATAAGGGAACTTGATTATTTGCATGATGTCTAAAATGATGAGCTTGTGTGAAATATTATGGGATGGTATGAAAAATATGCATAATGCAACTTAGATGGGTAAGTGGCTTGTTAAAAAATTGGAATTTGTGTTGTTAAATATGTATGTGGATTGTGTGTGGAACTTGTATGTTGAAGGGTTGTTTATAATGCCTAAGTTTTAGAGTTTTAAATTGTATGGAATTGTGTATTAATATGATTTATGGATTGAGGTCATGGTTTGAAATGGAGCATTTGAATGTTTGATGATTGTGGAGGAATTTAAAGTGTGAAATAATTTGTTTAAGGTTGATAATGCATGTGGAATTGCTTAAGTAAAGATGTCTATGAATTGTGGCTAAGTTATGTGAAATGCTAAGTGTAATGTTGCTATTTTGCTGGACACAGCAGGTTAGAACAGACTGGGGAACGGCCTATGAATACCGTTTCCCCAGTCGTTCCATTCACAGAGCTTTTCCAATAGGGGAAACGACCAGGAGAACGGCTAGAGAAGGTCGTTCCCTAGGCTATTCCCATGCTTTGGTCAACCTAAATTTGAAATGTTTAAGGGAAAATTTCAGGATAGCAATCGACCTATTACTCGGTACTTTGGTATAAAGTGGGGTTTCATGATCCTATACTTGGATAACGAACTAATATCTATATAATTAGATAATGTAGGATAAATTCCCTATCCTTAGTATCTAAAACACCTTACACACTTTACCAATGAGTACTTAAGCATTAAATACTTTGGTAAGTGTGGGTAGGTGTACTTACTGGATATTTAATTACTCACATAAGTTTGTTGGTTGTGCTATGTGCAGGCAGGAGGATTTCTACAAGCAAGGTCGATGGAGCACACATTTGGGAAAAGTGATTTTAATTGAAGATGATTTTGTATAAGATGTTATACATAGTGCATTGTATTTTCATTCAGTGTAGTGCATTTTAAAATTCGTAGGTATATAATTTTTGCATCATCTTTCTTGAAAAAAAGAAAAAAAATATCCATGTTTTGACTCGATTAGAAATAATTAGTATTTAAATTTTGGGTGTCTCATTTAGTGGTATCAAAGAGGAAATTAGATTCCCTCAGGATAGTGGCATTGTTTTCAGTCATATGCATGTTTTGGTTTTTAAAACAATGTTTGAGTTTTGAAAATGAAGAATGGGTTAAGGAAATCGTTGTGTTCTGACCTCGTCGAATCCTCATCATTATTGCTTAGAGGTATGACAACTGATATGAATTGTGTTATGATTGCTATTGTACATGAATGTCGTGATGGGCATGTGGATTATGATAACATTCTGGATATTTTCGTCGTAAAATGACGATAAATATGTGTTTTATTGTTAATATATAAAGATATACGAAAGGTTGATCGAAAGTTGACGCGAAACGATCGACGAAAAATCGGAAATTCTGAAAATAGGGAGAACGCGCAGTGGGCAGAAAAGTACGCGTGGTCGCTGCCACACCGCGTACTTTGCGACCACCACGCGTAGTATTCAGGCAGCTGGAAAAAAAAATATA
>CANYCX011853012.1:0-11282 GCA_948193385.1 Breynia disticha f. nivosa | reverse complement strand
GGAGAAACTGTGAAGTCTGCACCTCTTATCGCCCAAACAAGTTCCGGACGAAACCACACATCTGGAGTCTCAGCAGTCCGGTAGTATGGTGGCTTTCTGGACAAGACATTGTCTTCAGAAAAGAACTCTTTCATCTACAAGATACAGATTCAACTAGGTGAACAAGGGAACAAGTCAAGATAAAACACCGCCAGCAATTATTCTTATTACTACTTTGAAAGGAAAGTGAAAATATTGCCATCATGTTGCAATCTGTTTACCTCAGTGTAAAATGCATCAGAGAAACCAGACATGACTCGACATACACTTTGAAACTCCTCAGTTTCAGGGTTATAACATGCCATGAGGTACGGACTGTGCCTGCAAATGGGTCACAATGTTTAACCATTAACAATAGATGAACATAACAGAAATTCAAAATACATTAATAATTGATACTTCCCCAGCATAATATATTAACTAACATAAATTTACTTATAAAGAATTTAGTGAGCTAAATAACATCACTAAGTTCATCGCATTTAGTGAACTAAAGGACCAGTTTAAATAAACCAAGCTGCATCAGAAAAAAAAAATTAAATAACCAAGAATTTTACTGTCAGCCCCAGAGACTATTATAAGATAAAAAGATTCAAGGCATTACCATCCTGCTTTCCTTCCATTCCCATGCCAAGCTCCAATGGGAACTAAATCAAGAGAATCGCTAAGGCCTTCCACATAGTCTCTCTTGACCTGTTAAAAAAGAAAGTGGATTCTTAAGAAACCATTCGTTTCCTTTTCTCAAGAAGCAAAAAGTATCCATTTATTACCTTCAGCCACGTATCAGTACGTTTCGATGGAGAATATCCAGCATCAACATCTAAAGATTTAACCATTATGCCTTCACAAGATGAATGTATTGCATCTTCTAGAAAAGACTTCATGTTCATTGTTGTAGCCTCATTGGACAGAGTAGCATCACATGCTTCTATCTACACAGCAAAAGGTTGAATCGACCACATCTAATGTCAGGATTAAGGCAGATTGCAATTACTTTTTTATTACAAATATGGTTAAGTTCAGGAAAGGAAAGAAAATTACTGTCATTTCCTTCGCATATTCAAAGTATCCAGGCCTCTCATTGGAAAAGATATCATTCAGATCTGTGTTACAAGAATTTTGAAAGGAAAAAAAGCTCAGGTTAAACAGTGAAACCGAAATAAGAAAATGGATTTGAAGAAAAGTTCATACATTTCCGCCTGACACGAAGAGGAAACTCCATCAGCCTGCAATTATAGATTCTTAGCAAAGGCACCAAACAGTTACTTAAAAGAATAAAACTTAAGCATACACTATCGACAAAAACCGTAGTTTTTTCACTACTACGTAGAGCCATTCATTTCCCATCTGAGTCAATATCTAATTTAACAACTTCAAAAGAAGGGCTGCCGCCAAAGATGAAAAAAGAAAAGCATCCTCAAATGTTGAAAACAAGGGTACTAATACCGAAGCAGAAACCTAAAATGAAACATTAGAGCCATTTCCTACATGTACATGTAAATACATGAAGCAGCGTATTGAAACAGAATAGATAATCAATAAACCAAAAAAAAAACAGCACTTTTCTATTTCACAGAGGCAGCAAAAAGAACATTTGAAAATACTTGAAATTCAGCAGCTTCACTTGAATCATTCAGATGCATAACAATAACAAAAGAACAATCAGAGACCCCACTAAATGAAAATTTACAGGCAGTAAACTAAACCTTCCTTCTAATATATGTTCGAACTCAACTTGACAAAACTTGAAGTAAAGCACAAGATGATTAACACATCATGTGCCATATAGCAGATGTACATGTTTGTAGACGAAACAGAAATAAGATTAAAAAAAACTTGGAAAATGTTAGCACGAAGTGTTGCCACATTTTACAAAAAATTAGACTTCCCATATCCCCAACTTCACACAAACCATCTAAAGCCTTCATTAGCGTTCTTTTCATGGAAGTAAAGGAGACATTGTAAGAAAAACTAGTCTTATTGTCCATGAACTTAATATATACTGAACCTGTGATTTTTCCATCCCAAGTAATTTTAGGAGATGTTGCAAGAAAACTTACTGCATTCCATTGGTATACATAATGTCAAAGACAAAGACACAAATCTCAACCTGCACAGGACAGAAAAGAATCACAAACCGCAACAATCAGAAAATTGTAACTATATTGACTGGTAATGAACATCTTTACAGTCAAGACATCAACCAAAAGGGTATCAGCCATCAAGATGCTATTCATATCATTGGATAATGTCTTGAAAGCCAATAAAAAATAGCACACAGTTGTTTCAAGGTCATCTCTTCATGAATCTTAAAGCTATGTTGATTGCTGACTAGTCAAACTCAGTCATCACCTCGGAGCCTACATGATCAGATATTGATATAAAAAACTTATCAGTAGATAACAACGGGCATAACCTTTATGTTGTTCACAGTTATTGAGGAATCTTTGCTCCCTCGATCTCTTGAAGATAGTTCTTGGAAGGACATAAGCTTATGGTCTTTTTGTCTATCAATTGCAACAACCTGAAAACAAAGATCCCACACAATCATAAATCACTCAATTTGATCCATTTAAGAGAAGTCTTTCACAATTTTAATTTTGAAGTATTTATTATCAAATCATTTGAAAATAAAAACTCTTATAAAGTAAATCTAACCTCTGCATCTATTATAAAGGCAGTAGCTGAAGGTTTACAAGATTCTTGAATTATATTGACAAGATCTGGAAATCTTGATGTGGTCTCTTCACCATTTCGTGAAAAGACACGCACTGCACCATCAGATAATTTGTGAATTTGGGCACGCTGACCATCATATCTGTAATAAATACGAAAATGTCTGTAACACAAGAGCGATGAAATAACCAAGATAAACCAAAAGATGGCTATGTGTGTGTATAACAAGCCATTTTACCCAGATCATACATTCTGCAAAGTAAAAGCACATTACAAAGAATGAATCTCAATCAACTCATGTAGTAGAATTTAGAAAACAATCTCAAATGTTGACAATGGTGTTACAAAGAATGAAATTCAGAAAAAACTATAGATGGTGGAATAACTATCAGCACGACTCAATTCCTATTTGAAACCAGTATCTACTGTCATTTAAAATCCACACATAATTGGGCTAATAATAGTCTTTTGATCATACAGAATGGTGAAATTACTCTTTTTATAAAACGAAAAGCTCAGAGGCAACAAAATATACATAGATCTTTCTATTATACCATATAAAAAAAGAAACAAATTTGAGAACCTAAAAAATTGCACACATAATATTAGGATTGAACAAGGAGCATACTTGTATTCACATGTAAATGCTTTATTTTCGAAGAGTTTGACAACTTCAGAAACCCCATTTGCAATTCTATCATAACAGAGAAATAGTTAGTGCAGGCATCAAAAGAGCTATTGCACAATAAAAAAGTAACAATTAAGATTCCAAATCCTACTTTGCAAGCATGACCTTAATAGGTATTCCAGGAACCATTGACAAAGTCGATGATGAAAACTGAACACCTTCACTTATTAGAGAAGGCACAACCAGATCCTGTTACAACATCTCAATCAATATTGAAGCACAGATGGAATGAAAAGCAGAGAACTTAATAAATCCAAGCGACTCACCAAACTCGGAACTACATTATAAGCTTCAACTGCTGCTGTGGAAAGGCGCTAAATAAAAATCAAACAGAAGTCATCATATCTAATTAATAGCAAAAATGAAAATAAAATAATTAACATTAATTCAGCAGAATTCCATTTATATGGAAAACAATAGGTCAATGATTGTTGTTTTTCATTAAAAAAAAAGGTAATTTCCATTATTACAATAAAAATCTGACGCATTAGATAGCATGTCAAGATAGGAAAGTGATCTCAACAACACTACGCTAAATCAACTGAAGATTAAAAAAAACAGCATGAGAAAGAATTGCAAAATAGAATGACAAAGAATTGAAGTTTTCTCAAGAGAAATTGAACCTGAAGATTCTCTTTTGAAATCTCATGCTTTCGTTCACTCGAAGAGTTGAAAAAGGAATTGAAGGCGACTGCCTGAGCCAAGGCAGGTAGAATAGTTCTCATCATTGCTCCAATCCTCAAATTCCTCACCTATTCAGGATTATTTTTGCTAAATATTATGGAACGTTTCATGAATCACCAATAAAAATATCTGTTCAGGAATTTGATTAATGACATAATTTACCCCAAAAAAAATCTCAAGATAAAGACAAGGAAAAAAGATTCTACGTTATACTGTCACATGGATAATTAACATAGCCTTTACTATAAAATTGTTAAAGATAATTCTCATTTCACACTAATCCATCTTCTCTTACGCTTATTCAATAACTTTACTGCCAAAATCTGAGGAAAAACAAGGTTAGACACTGAAAAGGCCATCAAAGACATCAAAGGGATACCCTGACATTTAATCTTCAAAATCATTTGAAGCTCCTCCCAAGGGAGCCTTTTTTTTTCTTTATTTTGTCTTCTTCAGGGAAAACCATATTCTTATTTCTTTTCCCGAAAAAGAAACAAAAGACAAATTTAATTAACCTGAGCAACAGTTTCCACATATTACAAAATTTTGAAAACATCAATACCGCTATCCCAAGGTTGAGGTACCACCCATTTGCGCATACTTTGAGATAGTAGAGTAATATAACTGGACACATTGATGCCAAAATAACAACTGAAAGTGTAAATAAAAAAAAATGCAAGCCTGTTAGACATATGTCAATTTTCATTTCTTAGGGTCTTCTAATTGTCATAAAAGTACTATAGACCTTTTTCACACGTTGTTAAAAACACATATCACATAGAATGGCACAAGCCAATGACTTCCTCTTCTCAAATGTTTATTAATTGTGTACTTTTTATTCATGAAAATACAATAGGACAACAGAAAGAATAGTGGTGTAAGGCCAAGTTGAAGTAGCATACATATCATGGCAAAGTACTAAAAATAATGTTCCTGATAAATTTAACACAGTTTAAGAAATTCACCAAAGTTCTGACAATGAACTTAATCTCCTTCTCCCTGCAGGAGCGCATTAGATTCGTGATGATGTTCCTTTTCCGAACAGTACTTCCACTACCTGTTTGTAAACTGATTAAAATTTATTAGAAATTGAGAAGCCTGTATTGCATGGTAGATAGTTCCTAAATACCTATTTTTTTCATGCACTGAATATTCATTTACCACAACCGACCACATTGTTCAATTGTCAAATGCCAAACCTAGGATTATACTCGCAACAAGTGCTATGACAGCACCCAATATAGTCTTTAGCATTAACATATTTTAGCACTCCAAATTAACAATTTCCAAGCCGGTATTGGCTATCCTAATATCATGAATGTTGTACCAATCATTCTTTTAAATAATCACAGCACATACATCAGATATAAAGAGCACACCTTATTTTTTGGAGTGCAGAAAATACATCTTTAATAAGAAGTGGAGGAGGAGGAGCAAGTAATGTCTGCGTTTGTCGGCACACTTGAGCAACATCACCTTTAATAACAGGTTATGTCAAAAGAGAGAAAAGGAAAAAGAAAAGAACAATTACAAAAGAAAATAAGAAATGAAGTTATTGAAAATTTAAACAAGATCAAGCACAAAGCCGAATTAACTAATATGCTCCTACCCAAATCCCCCATATTATTGTACATGTCCCTTATTCTAGATCTCTTTGCACCACAAGCCTCTTCAAGGGCAGAAACAACCATGCTTCCACCAATGTTTAGGTCCTGCATGAGTAGTCGACATCACGTTCTAGTATTCTGCAGAGTATACAACATTTACACCCTTGGCGAAAGAACATTTTCATGTAGTAATAAATTCAGTTCGTACTACCATAAATAGCCAAATATATCCATCTCAAAGCTAATTTAGCTACAATAATTTCTTGACTGTAAAGATTTTCATTATCAATTTATTTAAGCCAGACAATCATTACGAAGTATGAAATTCTGGACTTATTCCATGCCAATCTAAACCAGAAGATAATGAAAACAAGTGCAGGTGTCATGTTTTAATTTGCAGGAAAATTTGTAACTATAAAATACTTGTGCACGTCATAATAAAAGAATCAACAAAATAAAATACCAAGGGAAATACGACGGACCACATTCTCATGGTCTGCAGCAATCTTATTTGTGCACAAATAAACTGCAGGCAGCACATCCTCTGGAGACAAGGCCAACAAACTGCATGATGTGAAAAAATGCATGCAGGCAACATTTTCCATCAGCTAATTAGTAACATAATGCAGCCTCATGCCATGATAGCAATAACCTGACACGCAGAGAAAAGAGCAAGCTGGGCAGAAAACCTTCTGAACATATTACACAACATGGCAGCAGCTTTGATCTTCCCTCTCTCAGCCTCAACCAGGTCAAAAGTACGTGCGAGATGGATGTATGGAGCAGGCTCTCCAGCCTTCCAGCATGCTGCAGATTTATCTTAAGTTTTAACTTCAGAAGATGACAGAAAAAGATAATGAATTCTAGGTCATCGAACACCATAAAATAGAAGCAAACCATGTTTCATGGGATCATATTTCTCTGGCGGTAATGACACAAGAGCTGCGTAAGAATTGTCTTGCGGTGATGGGGTCACAGAAGGATCAACACAATTTTCTGCTACGTCTACCACATTCTTCTGGCAGGAATAAGAGAACCTGTTAGCATGAGGCTGTGGAAAATCCAAATTTTCAGAGACAACTGGTGTCTCCACAACTGCTCTGTGGGCACCCTCAGAGTTACAATAATGTAAATCTATAGCTTTATTGATATCTCCTCCAGTTTTCTCAAGGATAACAGCTGCATACTTTCTTGAGGATTCATCACTCCCAGTTATGGAAAGAAACTGATCTATCACCTTGGTATATGGTTCAACATCATCATTTGGCAATGAGTTGTCACATAAAAATTCATTTGCAGTTTCATGGGAAGTATTAGGCAAACTTTTACTAAAGAAAGTTGTAATGGTAGACTGCTTCGGTCCACCAGATTCCTGCTTTGATTTGCTTTTGATTTTCTTGCTTGACTTATTGTCTGGATTCCTCTTTCTTTTCCCAGAAGAAGGTGAAGAATTTTTGCTGGGAGACTTAAATTTTTGACTAAAAGTTGCACTCAAACTTTGGCGATTAAGTTCAGCAGATACTGGTATTAAAAGTGTCTCAGTTTCAGAGTTATCAACTGAACCAGGTTGAGATGTGGATACAATAGTTTTGCAGGAAAAGACTTGCTCATGAAATTCTGTTTCATTTTCGTAAAAATATGAAACTGCTTCAACTATATCCATCCCTGATCTGTTAATCATATCCAACATTTGGTCTTTTGTAACCCATGCAGGCAAAGAATCACGAAGTTCTTGCAAGATTCTGTTAGTTTCCTCGTTATTTGGCAATAATGAGATATGTGAGCGATTTTCTTCAAAAGTAGGTGGGGAATTCAAAATAACACCTGGATCATTCCCTTCAAAGTCTCCGCCCTGCTCAACTCCATCTTTTAAATTGGCAGTGTCTGGTCCAACCTTTACTTCAATCTCACTGTTCATTTCAATCTTTATAGTATTCTCATCATTCATTTCAACCTTGGTCGTATTTTTGGCAAGCTCGGATGATCCCCTAAAGAAACCCATCAAAAACTCTTTCTTGTTGGCCATTTCATCAACTAACCCTGTAAAATGTTTCTGCATTTTATTGACATGCTTACTATCAAGTTTTTCAACATCCACACCAACTGTGGGAATGACACGTTTGGGCCTCAAAAATTTCACATATTCTCTTAGTTCATCATAATTTGAATGCTCACTATAGGGCACGAGATGAATCTCAAATGAATCCTTCGATCTCACAGCAAATTTATTTCTTTTCACTTCATAAGTCCACCCGGTAGACACAAATCCTACAACTCTAGAATACCCTCTTTCCTCCATGATCTCATTCATTTTAACAAAATTTGGCCGGAAATAAGGCCAAGTCTCCCCTAGAACATTCCATCCAACAACATGAACATCACTCTCTCTCTGATCCTCCGTAAATACCCCAGACCCTTCGTACCCCAAAACCTTTAAAACCTCCATTTTTCTCCTGTCAACACAAATCTTTCTATTACACCTCCGTGCAATCTCAAGCAATATCTTCTCCTTTCCAATCACATACGTAGCAACAAGAAACAACACATTTTTATTCTCAGAACCACTCGCAAACTCCAACCCACCGATCCTCTCCACCACATTCACAACGTAATCAATACTCTCTTCTTGCGTGGGAAACACAAATTTCGGATTGCAATAAGTAGTATCCAAAAACACAGCATCGCAACCAATAAACCTACTCAAAACATTATCATCCTTCATAGACCGACAAAACCTAAAATCACCAGTATGAACATAGCATTCACATTCATCACTTAAACCACCACAATTCCCACTAGGAACCCTGAACAAGAACTGTACTGCTCCAGGACAATGATTAGCATCAACAAGAACAACCTCACATCCATCAATAATAACCGATTCACGAATCGGCAACGCTATAACAAACTGTTTAGGCACATTAAGAACACGAGTGAGGAGAGAAGAGGTTACCGGAGAGCAGAAAATGATGCCGTGAGACCAACCGGAGGAGAGGCCGGAGTAGTGATCGGAGTGGAAGTGAGAGAGGAAGTAAGTGGGGGAGGGAGAAGAGTAGCGGAAGGCATCGACGGTGAAATTGGTGTTGGGAATGAGTTTGCAAGGAGGGGGAGGAGGGAGGGAGGAGGAGGAGGGAGGGAGGAGGGAGAGAGAGGAGAGGGCGGAGCGGTGGAGATGGAGAGAGTTTAGGGTGAGGGTATGGGAGTGGGGATGAGAGGGTGAGGAAGACATGTTTGTTAGGGAAGAGTGCGCATTTTGGGTGAAAGCGGGGGGATTTGGAGGGAGGTGGTATTTATAGAGAGGTTTTGCCGGGAAAAACTGAAATCTGCAGTTTTGGTTCACTACTCGCAGCTCTCACACCCGCCGCCATTAGGAATGGAAGCGCGGTGGAAGTGCTTTGCGAAAGCAGATTTTTGCGGAGAGTTTTTAAAATAAAAGTTCTTTTTAAAGGGGACAATTTGGTCGAGTCATGTTTAAGACCATTTCTTATGAGATCTTAAATTTTAAATTTGATATAAAAAAAATATTTCTAATAGCATTTCAATTTTAATCCTAAATTTAAGAACATAAATATTATTTTAAATTTTGTATCAAATATTATAATATATTTTATAATTATTTATATTTTTTAATTATTTAAAATTATAATTAAATTTATATTAATACAAATTTATAATTATAATTATTATTAATTAATTTTTTTATACTTTTTAATAATAAAAATATATTATTAAGTAAAATAATTACAAATATAAAATATAATATACTAAATAATATTAAATACAAATATATAAAATATACAATACAAATTTAATAATAATAATAATAATATGGTGTATGAAATATTATGAAAATATTTTATTTTTGAATCAAATTTAGGGATACATTGGAGAAAAATGGTCTAACTGTATCAAACTATTTATGACTCCAACTTTAGACTAGGGATGGAAGTGGGTAGTGAAAAAATAGCTACCCACGGGTATCCGCTTCGTTAAGTCCAACCTGAACCCTATATAAATGGGTTTGAGACGGGTACGAGTATTTAAAATACTACCCGTGACGGGTTCGGATCTGGTATGCGTTAAACGTCTGGATACCTGAAATCCAAACCCGCTTATATACATTCTATGTATTTAAATTATATAAGGTATTAATTGTGAGTTGAACCTGTTTCCATTCATATTCACATATTACAAAAAGACCACTCATCCACACGTAGTTTTTGGCCTAGTAAGCTAGAATTTAGATTTGATTTTTTTAGAAGGATTTGAGAATTCAAGGCAGAATTATTGTAAGTTTATAGTGTTATTATGTCAAATGGGTATTTAAACGGGTAATGAGTAGGCGCGGGTAATACTATTAGGGTATGGGACACTGGTACAGGTATTGTCATAGTGGGTTTGGGAAGGGGTCGGGTAGTTAATATGTTAAACGGGTTCGGGTTCAACACTTTTCGCGGGTGTCCGACCCGGTTACATCCCTACTTTAGACTGGTTAAACGGGCTAACCCGTTTGTGATCCAAACCTTTTTAACCTCAACCCGAACTCGGCCTATTTATTAGATAAGTTACGCAAGTTGACCCATTTATTGTAAATAGGTCACGTGTAACTCGTTCACCTTCTAAATAAAAATAATAAATATACAAATACAAAATAGTTATTATTTGACAATTAGTAAGAATAATATTTGTTGTTAATGTTTGTAAATGAGTATTAAACAGATAGTGTTATTAACGGTGATTCGTCCAACTTACTTATTTTAAATGAGTTACACAGGTTACAAATGGGTTAAGTAGGTTAAACATGTTTAACTTGTTTTTCTATCGTCATAAACAAATTGGCCAATTTTATTACAGGTCGTGTTAGGCCGGTTAAATGGGCCGTGACAAGAATTAGCACCCTTCATTTTTTTCCAATGAAATCTATTTTCAAATAATTATTTTTTTTCCAATGGAAGGGTGAGGCAAGTTGGTGTTTATGGGCCTTGTGCACTTATGAGTACAGGAGAGAACAAAGTACGCCTAACGGTCACAGATTTGTTTGTCATGACACGCAAGATCGAGCAAGATGTTTTATGGTTGAGCGTAACGTGGGATGCGGGTAGTGTACAAGGTGTAGTATGTGTCATAGGTGGTTGTTTGTCCCTCAAATGGGTGTGTCATGTGACTCCCGAATTTAAATACCACTTACGTATACTTCCCTCCTGCAAGTGATACTTACACCCAGAAATCAAGTTTTTATTTTGGATTTAAAATTTCAAACCATAATGAATAATAAAACAAAATGAAAGAACAAAACTGAACTCCATCTTTCATAAATACATATATATGTATATACAAAATTTACAAATAAATTTTTCCAGGTTATGAATGAAACAGGAACCCTAGTGATTCCTTTTTCACTGATAACCCGTCCAAAATACATTTAATAGAATGCATGAAGCTGTCATGTACATATACTGATATCCAATCCTAATCCAGAGAGATTTCAGCACACCTCGGTCCTTTATCAACACGTCAAAACCTGAGCACTGCACTCTCTCGTCCAAAAGGAACGTCTCAAAATCCTGCCGAGCGTTGCAGGCAATAAA
>CANYCX011853010.1:0-16851 GCA_948193385.1 Breynia disticha f. nivosa | reverse complement strand
TTGATAAATAAAATGAAGATATGTGTGTAGTGGATGGGTTTAATGGTTTGTTGATGGTTTGTTGATTGAACTGCGATATGATGAATTAGTGTGCTCAACATTAAAATTTGCCAAGCATGATATGAAATATATAATGATTCCAAGGTTAATGATATGAGCATACATTGGCATTCACGAGTATTTACAGTTTTTGGAAAGTATATAAGAGTATTAGGGCTCTTTGTGAGCATAAGTGTAGACTCTTTTTGAGTAAAAATAAACAAGGAGTGGTTATCCGGTTCTTGGTGAACAAATTATGATTTAACGGGTAGTATATAAAACATACTATACTGAGCACGTGTGGAAAACTCTTAACACTTTCAGGTGTTAGAGTGTGCAGATTGATTAGTATTATAATTGCTAATCATGGGCGCTTTGTGCATAGATTGATTACACTCTATGTGTGTATCATGGGCACTTTGTGTGCAATAAAATATGGATCCATAAATTGATAACCAATACTTCTGGCCGACGAGGCCCGTTTGCAAACATCTGTTAATGGTTTAGTTAAAGAGTTACATAAGATGTTGAGAGTGAGATTCTAGTAAATGCATTAGAAATTCATTAGCATTCCTTCATAAATATACTTCATATGATTTGGTTATTGAATGATTTTGGTTGAAAATGATTATGTGGATATGAAAGTATATGGATTTGAAGGATTTATATGTGTTGTGATAATAATGTTGTTGATTGTAAATTTATTGCAGTTTGTATGATATGATTTGAAATAAAGGAGTTAGAAATGATTATATATAAATACATACTAAGGAAATGACATGGGAATGTGATTGGGTTATATTTTGTGTGATTTTGATTAATATGTGGTAATATGTGTTTAATGTTAATGGTATGGTGATTTAGAACTTGGAATGTATATGGTAAGTGTTAAAATGATTATGATTAATGTAATTAGGTGTTTTGATTAGAGTTTAAGCTTGGAAAGCAGGTCATCACGCAGAGTAGATACAAACTACGCGTGGTCGTGCTGAACCCGCGTAGTTTGCTCTGACACCGCATTTTGTATCAAGAGTTCGGATGGTACTGTTTTATTGAACTACGCGGTGTGGGGCAAGTCCGCGTACTCGCGAACCACCACGCGTAGTCATGAAACAGCCCGCGTTATGTCCTGTAAACATAGAAAAATGTTGTTCCTAGGTACATTAATGGATGGTTTTTATGGAGTTTGACATGTATGTTTGTGTTACTTTATTAAGGTACATTATTAATTTGGGTTGTGTGATTTTTAAAATTATTATTTTGGATATGAATGAAACCGACCCTATGTGGTTATATTACTTACTGAGTATATCTCACGCAATTATTTGCCTGTAACGCTCGGCAGGACGTTAGAAAGATATTTTGGCTTGTGATAAGGTGCAGTGCTCGGATTTTAGGAGTTAATACAAGGAGGAACCGAGGTGCAGTGTATATACTTTGGATTAGGGTTTATTATGTACATGACAATGTTATATTCAGATTTCATATATTTTGCAAAGGTTATAATTGAAAATGGATTCATTAGGAATCTCGTTTCTTTTATAACCTAGAAAATTTTGTAAAGAATTTTTTTTATATATGTATATATGTTTGTGAAATGAGTTTGGAGTGGTTTGAACCTTCCTTTATTAAATTGTATTGAACTTTATTTTAATTTTTTTTAATTTAAACTTTGATTTCCGGGTTTAAGTGTTATCTGTAGGAGGGAAGTATACGCAGGTAATATTTAAATTCGGCGGTCACAAATACAGTTGTGCTCTTGCTTAGCATAGACATGCTCATACTCTATTTGAGAGCACAGTCACTATTTTGTCAGCATGCCCATCGTGCTGACCATCTAGACTTCATCTATGCAAAATTCTAACTTTATTTTATAATCAGTTTTCACCTTTAATATAATTCAAACTTATTATATATATATATATATATATTCTTTCTTAAATAAATTCTTAACATATTCCCAAAATATTAAGATATCTGATTTATTCTTAATTATGTTAATCATTCTGCTAATTATAGAATTTCAGGATGGAAATGTTATACAAAATACAATAAAAAATATCACCATTCAATGGACATAATTAATTCAACCATAATCTCGCAATTTTGCATTATTTGACAAACAATCATCATGATACCAACTAGCTCAATAAAATCACCATCCAATCAACATATAAACACCAACTCAAGTTATCACATTTCCACAATTATCCAAACCATCACAACACAACTATGAATCATTTGCACTCTTTTGATAATTACACTTTACAAGCAATATATACAGCTCACACAACTTAAGCCAAAAATTAACGACACAAATACCATTAGGTAAGTGTTAAGATATACACTTAACTCAATACCGATGAACTAAACATGTTCCTCTCTAACACCTATTCACCTTCTTCCATAGGTTTTTTTTACTTTCTTTCAAAAATTTCTAAAGTCAAATGAAAAAAAGGTATAGAGGAAAAATATGTGTTAGAGAAGAGAAATGAGTTCGATAAAGGCAATAAATGGGAGGAAAAAAGGAGGAAATGAGTGGATGAGGATGAGGGATTCAACCTTGGAAAAGAGAGATGGAGTGAAATGGGGAGAGAGAAGTGTAGGCAAATGGAAGGGAGAAGTTTTTATCGAGTGAAAAAGATGATGAGAGAAAGAGATAGTGGGAAACATAGTTAAGGAGACTTATGCCATATGGATTACATACGTTGGTCACCGAGGAGGTGGGAGGAACACTTGTCTAGCATGCATTGGCTAAAAATCGAAACTTGATGCCATGTGTCAAGCATGCAATAGTAGGGAGTCTAATTTTGAGTGGTTTAGGGCTAAGTTTTAATCTAGCTTTTTGGAAAAGAGGAAGAGTAAGAGAGAGTGGCAAGGAGGAGAGAGAAGGTATAGGAAATTAGTGGGTGGGCGCATTGAGTGGGGGTTTTTATAACTTTTAGAATTATTTATTAGATGGAATTTTTTTATTAATAATATATTTTTGTATGATGTTTCCCTAAAATTTTTATTAAATTTTCTCTCCTACTTATAAATTTTTAAATTTTATAATAAAATTTTCAAGCATATTACATTCAGATACTATTTTTTTAAAATTCACATTAAGAAACTATTGAACTTTAGAAAACTTGATAACAACCAAAAATAGGTGACAAACAATGTTCATTTATTTTAGCCTTAGTAATCCTTGTAAAATATTTGTCATTTGATATCATGTTACTATAAGTCATGAAAATAGTCACCATTATCATGAGTTAATCATTTCCATAATTTATTAGTGATAATGAAACAACTAAATTAATAATATCAACTATCATTCAATTTGGTCATGATTAAACTATTCAATTTCACTTATCAAGTGGTCGATGATATCTTCTCTCTATTTGAGATTGGAAATATCTTCACTCAGTTACATGCACGTTAGACATATGTCAAAATATAGTACAATTTAAGTTTTATAAAGACTTCAGGTCTAAGGATACTAATATAAGACTTACTATGAGAAATACTCATTATGTGCACTACCATGTAGCATTCGTATTTAGTGGACCGATCTCATACATCGTGCTTCGATGTATTTATGTTCTCGCATACTTTATGATTAGTCAAACATAGTCATCTCATAAAGAAGCATACAAATATTGGCTATTGTCAATCACATCACCAATAATCGATTAGAGATATTTGGAATGTTATTATTATATGCTTTAAGCGTTTTGCTCCCAAATGTGCTTCTTTAATAACTTAGACCTTAGATATTTTATCAGTTCATTGTGCATGAAAATATATAAAAATAAAATATAGTGTCACATCTTTATCATGTCAAATAATAAAAGTCAAACTATAATGTATTGGGGCAAGGATCACCATAACAACTATGTATTGAATAAGGAATGTTACTATTGTGTTTAACATTGTTACATTAAATTTATGATTTCACTTGTTTTATGTAATGCAGTTTATATTACACTTTCTTTTATGAAATTTGAACCAAAAAAATTGAGAAATGTAATGTTGAAAAACTGAAATAAAGCACATATTTTTATGTGAGATGATTTCTTGAGCACTAAAAATCCACGGTCGTGTGCTAATAGATTTAGCTAGCGGCATAACAAAGCCTTCTTATCACTCCTTGAGATCCAGTTAAGGGCTCAATATTCCCCATCTTTACCATGGCTGCCGCAAATTCAGAGCTAAAGAAAGACGGATTTCTGCTGTACTCATTGACAACGCTATCGGTTGGTCCACCATTAAAGAGTACTTGGTCTGACTGAAGGAGGCCTCTCCTTTGAACAAGAAGCCTGAAGTAGTTATTATCAAAAGTATTTGGTGTGACAATATCAAGTGGTGCAAGATTTCCATTCCCATTCCCAGGTTGGGCTGGGCAGCCGCGTCTTCTTGTTGTCGCAAAACTAGCCTCAATATCACTTGAATTGCTATGAATCCTGTTGCGGAATGTTACACATCTTGCTTGTCCAATTGTGTGTGCCCCTGCAGGTATACAAAATTTAACGTTACGAATATGAGCCAACAAATATAAAAAGTTGCTTTTAGTGATTGGCGTAGATGACTTGTCCATTTCAAGTGGTATAAGATCCAAAATTGTTGCGGTTCAATTTTTATTTTCAAGTATACATATGGAATCAAACATGGTAACAAAAATCCAAAGCAAATGCACAAACCTGAAAGTGCAACCAAATCTCTTGAATTTAGACCTTTTCTATCGAACAATGAAATCATAGTGTTTAGAGAATCTGTGGAAAAGGGAAGATTGTTATCAGTTTCAGTTCTGCTGCTTGCTGTGGTGGAGTCTCTCCTTCCAAGATTTACTGTCCATGAAGGTCCGCCAACCTAATTTTTTTTATAGTTACCACCAAGTTTTATTAGAAAAATAATAATTTCTATACATATACTTTTTTATAACGAATATATATAATTGTTATTCATTTAAATAAATTTTTTTTATAAAAGAAAAAAGAAATTAATAATGTTACTTACAGCAACTGATGCATCACGAGCAGCTACAGCGACAATATCTGCACAAGAAACAATTCCGGGGCATTGGCTCTCCACTTCCGCTTTGACGCTGTCAATAACTTCATACCCTCTCACGGATTGATTATTATTGCGTGACAATTTCTCTCCGATCATCCTTGGGGTGTCATTAAGCAATATTGATGCATCACATCCCTATTTATATGTATGAAATAATTAATAATAGGTTAATATTATTTATAAGTGCAAGTAGCTGAGTACAATATAAACCAACGTTACAGGTAGAAACTTAATCTACCTGGACGAAACAATCGTGAAAATGGAGGCGAATGAGAGAAGCCGCCATTCGGCGCTCTCGAGAGACGGCTCTTCTAATACCATTCCTAATTGTAGTCAGCACATTTGGACATGTGCTGTCGTAAAAATTTGCAGAGAGCTGCGCTTGACTTGGCAAGCATGTGGAAAGCAAGAACAGAGAAAGAACAATGCTACTTAAACGAAAGCCCATATTTTCTTGAGTATTTTTTTTCTCCTTTATTATTCTTTTCAACTAGAATGAAAGTCGATGAACTGAATTTAGAGAAGGAACTAGTGACTTTAGAGTTTCAGAAATGCTTGGTGAGATGGTGGAGGAGCGTAATGCATTTTCCTATATAAATAGTTCACATGCGAGAGAAGCTATGATGACCAATTCTCCAAAGAAGTTCAAGTGTTGTGTACAAACACGGAGAGCATTAATTGCAATCAGACGTTGAAAAAAATCATATTATTATATATAAGACTTTTCAAGTATTGGTTGGCTGCAGGATTTGGTGGCAATAAAGGCTACGGTGACTATTGCAAAAATAAGAAAGAAAGACGAAAGTGGGTTATTCATGCAGATATTGTCTTCTAACAGTAATTACCGCTTTAAGATCGAAAATAACATGCTTAATGATAGGCAGATAGTTCCATTTGGAAGTTGACGTTATCTAACGTTCACATCTTTATCTTCAAGTGGAGACAAGGAAGATATAGATGGTGATACTAAAACAGTACGTCGCACTGCTAGAGTTTTCACTATTTTGACACGAACGGTGTCGGAGCATCGCTTCATTTACTTTAACTAAGAATTTTGTAAAAGTATGCTCATGTTCATAGTCTAAGAACTTTTGTAAATTACTTAAACTTATAGAGTTTGTAACCTAGTACAGTGTATTTCATGTTTTAATTATGATCTTATTTCCTTATGATATTGTTTATTGTAAGTCTAGAAGTTTCCATTCACACATACATAATTATATTTTATGTTTTAACCTGACCTTTGATCGGTCCACATTATATGTCAAATGTTTTGGACAACAAAAACATAATGTAGAGAAGACACAATCATGCTGCCAATCACATGTTGCAATAACTAGTCAAATCTTAGTTTTAGTAGAAGTAAGATTTGTTAAAATAACTATCAAAATCTTAGTTTAAGTAGAAGTGAGACTAAAGGTCTATTTGATAAAATTGAAAATTAAGTACTGAAAAAATAAGTACTGAATTTTAAGTACTGAAAATCAAAAGTGTTGAATCTATTTGTAAAAATGTTTGATAATATCTAGAAAATAAATATCGAATACTTTAACTTTTTAATAAAAATAATTGATAAAAATAAAAAAATAGAGATAAAAATAAAAAATACATATATATGAGATAATCTTTCGATTTAAGTTGAAAAATATAACACACAATAATATAATTAGTTATTGAAAATTTTAAGTTAAAACTTTTAACTTAAAAAAATAAGTAGTTTTTAACTTAATCTGTTAAATTAAATAGCTATCCTCCATTTGTTATCAAACTCCTTAAAATCATGACGCACTTAATCTTTTAAACTAAGTGCTTAATTATAGTTATCAAACACCCCCTAAGTATCTCATATTGGTTAAAATTGTAGTTATAAAAAGGTCTTCCCTCATAATGAGATATAACTTGGACATGAGTGTTTTGTGAGAGAGGATTTTCATATTTTTTCTGTGCAAAAACTATAATCTTTGAGAGAGAGTTTTGAGAGTTTTTTCATTAAAAAACTACAATCTTTGTGAGAGAATTTTTAGAGTTTTTCCCCTAAAAAACTGTAGTCTTTTGTCGGAAAGTTTTTAGAGTTTTTCCGTTGAAAAACTGTAATCGTTGTGAGAAAGATTCTACAATTTTGTCCGTACAAAAATTGTAACTTTTATTTAGTAGAGATCGTGGACGTAGATTTATTGTTGAGAGACCAAACCACATTAAAAATTATGTGTATTATTTCTTTCTTTTTCTATTATTATTACTACAGATATTGTTGTTAGATTTTGGTCCTCGCAAGTGGTATCTGAGCTAACACCACACTCATCTTGTAATCCATGATGTTAATCTCAATCCAAGCGTTTAGAGAGTTTTACGACTCACGAGCACCCTCAACCAACTAAAACACCTAGAAACATGTTTTACACACGAGGACTACTATAGCAAGAACCATGCCATTTTATGCAAGTAAAAGTAATTTAAAAGTCGCCTTGAATGCAAAATGGTGCAAAACTAATTCTAATTTAGGATCCGCTTCACTAAGAAGCATATACTGTTAGAAATCAGTCATGTATTCACTGCAAAAAATATTGTTTATTGCCTATATAATGAAATCATAGTAAAAAAGTAAAAAAAAATCCGTTGTGAAAGGCTATTCTCTACGGAAATAAATCGTAGAATGAAAAGTAGGTCACTCTTCGTAGGTAAAAGTTTTTCCCCATGAAATTTTTGTTTCGTAGAGAAATTTTAAGTTTTTTCGACAATAACTTTTGTCGGTAAATATAATTAAAATTTGTGGAATGATAGTCATAAATCTTAGAAAAAGAAAATTATTTACCACAAAAAAATCCTAGACAAATGAATTAATTGTGCTACATTATTATTTTCGTAGACAAAAAGACATCTTTTAACTACATTAGAGAAAATTGAAACTTATGTTCAAAGTAAATTCTCGTTCTTCATAAGTTAACATATAATAATATTTTTATTTGTTAATTGAGGTTCGTAGTCAAGTGTCCATTTATTTACTTCTTTCCAAGGATCATGGCTAAAGTATTCAAGAAATATAAACAAAAAGAACAATATTTAATCATTAACATTTAATTATATAACAAATAATCTAACAACTGTTATTGCAAAATGTGATCAAAAAATAGCAATAATAGCAATCATAAAAATATCCAATACTGTCATTCTAAAAGAAAACAAGTTATATACCACTTGTCAGCAAAAGAAATAATTCAGGCATAAACTATGTCAAGACATTTACATGTAACGTGCAATACTAACAAATAAAAAATAAGAAATTATTCAAGTAAATTGTAGGAGATTAAAAAATTTAAATTACACATTACATTTACCAAAGAGAAAACTCTAGTTCTATTTTTCCAACCTGTAATATCAAAAGTTGTCAAATAATATAAGTACAGCAGCTAGATGAAATCTTCTTCTCCACTATGAATGAAAATAAGCACATTAGAATTTTCTATTTAAAAAAATATTAATTTTAAACAAGAAATGTGATAAATTTGAGTGTTATCTTCATAATTGTAATATATTGCACCAAATAGTTTCTTCAACAAAATGCTATGCTTTTTTGGTTCAGCTGGATTTTTCCTATGTTTAAGTAGTTTCCTTCCTTTATGCTAGTTGTTTATTGGGAGATTCTTACTTCAAAATGCTATTAACTCTACGGCCCTCTCATCAATAGCCATCTTTATAGTATAATTTCTACCCCATTTCAAAGTACTAGTAACCAAATTTGATGAATATAAATACCCAACACAAGCTTTCAGCATTTCAAATTCCCCCACAAAGTACAAACCCCAATCAACAAAAATAAAAACTTAGGTCAGAATTTACTCTAAAACTTAACCAAAAGCACAATCAAAACCAGGGGTTGCCTACAACGACTTATGCAAAAATTGTGAAAGCAAATGGACATGTCGATTCACCATTTGGATTCACGTAAGATGAAGACTCTGCAATGAATTTTATTCGTCAGGATGCCTATGTGATCTCACTAGAGATTGCTTTGTGGAACGATAGTCAATAGTGGTGGTGATTGGTGAAATAGAGAAGTTGAGTGGTTACAAGTTTCTTTACTCACAAAAGATTTTTTAATATTTTAATGAAATAAATGTATTGTGTACATTTTATTAATTTTTATAGATAAAAATAAAAACTATCTTACATGAATTGAAGGGAAAATTTCCTCACTTTCTTTTATGTACAAAAATGGTTTGTAGATAAAATAAAAATTATTCTCTATGATATTGTTTCGTAGTAAAAATATTAAATTATGGAAAATTAATTTCCCACCATATGGAATTAATTTGGCGTCAAAAAACTTCATTTATTCTCCACGAAAAAATAAAATTGTAGAAAATAGTAATATTTGTCTACGATAATAATTTTGTAGACAAAAATAGTGTAGATAATAAATTTTTTTTGAGTGATTCTATTTTGTTTATATTACAAACACAGCAGAACATAAAAATACATGTAAGACACTGATTTTTTTAAGAACAATCATACAAGCATTAAGAAAATAACAAGATAATTTGGTTTAGTTGATTACCTCTTGAAGTGTGCTTTATCAAAATTCACCAAGAGCCCTCCAAATTACTGCTACACGTGTTGTAGGCCAATCGAGGAGCTATTGACAGATGATCTCCCTCTATTTTCATGCACACACGCTAATTGTCAATTGGTAAGGTTCAAGTGCTAGCTTGTTTGGTGCTCTTTTAGTATTTTACTCCTAAGGGAATTGAAAAATAGAGATAAGAGTCTTGTTCACCCATAGCGGGTCGCACATACTTGGTTTCAGAGAGAATTTTCTATCTCCCTATGGCTCTAAGTGGACTGCTAGTTTGTGTAGGAAAAGCTAGGGTTGCAAACAAAACCTTGACACTTATCTTAACCAGATTAGGTTAAGTGAATTAAGATTCAATTTTTAATCTTATTCACCAATCCACAGGACCCACACACATCCAACATAGGAGAGATTTCATTTTGATTAACTCTACTTAATTAGGCTGTTAAATCAAACTCCAACTCTTTCCTAAATTATGCAATTAATAAAATTTTATTGATTCCTTATGTCATAGTCATTTCTCATATCAACTGGGCTTCGCCCAACTCCATTTATCCCTTCAGCAACTACTCACAAATTTGTCTTTTAAAAACCCAAATTCACTACTAAAGGAAGTACCGAAAATACGTACCCTTCCAGGCCAATTTTCGTGTGTAATGTCATAGATCTATTCAAACCTGGCATTAGGAGCTAAAACTTTCTAAAGCTCATATACACACTCTATCAAATCATATTGACAATTTAAATCAAATGAAAATGTGATTGACATTTAGTAACTTGATGTAATCCTACAGTCATTTACCCTCGAATATCAAAATTAACACAAGGCATGGACTAAGTCATCCTTGTAAACTAATTTTTTTCTTGATATTCCAATGGCATTGATCATTCAGATAAATAATAAAACTCATTATTTTATCCAGGTGTGGCACATGTTTCTCAATTCACTAATCAAGAGGCTCGATGATATTCTCTCTCATCCGAGATGGGTAATTCTTTTACTTCTCCATGCTCTCTAAAATGGACCTGTGAATACTTAATATTATAGGCATGTTAGGCGTACATTAAAGTAAACAGTGATCCATTTAGAGTTTTATAGAGTTTTTAGGTCTAAGAAACTCTAATGTAAGACTTGCATTATGAGAATCACTTATGACTCAAAACCATGCAGTGTTGTCATTTTGTAGATCTAAAAACCATGTAGTGCTGTCATTTTGCAGATCTAATCTAAATGTCATGTCCTTGATATGTATTCATGACTTCTAACTAACACTCAATGTCCTTGTGTTACGTAAGACCAAACTCATTAAGTCAGAAAGAACATACTAGACTTCATTAACCTACTTTCCCATAGTAGTGACTAACTAATAATATTTAGAATGTAATCTATTGCTCCAAGGTCCTACAAACATAGGTCTCACATATGCCAACTCAAGCAATGAGATTCACATTCAAGGAAGTTCTATCATAATATGCCCAGAAATAAACATGATAAAACTAAAATGCCCCATTTTAATAATAAGTTATGGAACAAATCACCCTTACTCCGAGTAGGTCATTTTCTTGATCTCTTACTGTTACTAAAATAAAAAAAATTAATAATATCAACTATCATTCAATTTGAGTGTGGGTCACACGCTACTCAATCTCATTTATCAATTTGTCAATGATATCATTTTTCTTTTCGAGAGCGTCAATCCCTTTACTGCTCTCATATTCCACTAGCATGGATTGTGGAACACCCTTTAATTAGGATTAGTTTTGCACCATTTTGCATTAACGACGACTTTTAAATTACTAGCACATGCATGAAATGTTATGGTTCTAGAGATAGTAGTCCTCATGTGTGTGAAACATGTTTCTAGGTTTTTTAGTTGGCCAAGGGTGCTCGTGAGTCGCAAAATTTTCTAAACGCTTGGAATGGGATTAACATCATGGACTACTAAGTGAGTGTGCTTGGCAGCTCTAGACACGAGATTGTATCTTTTTTACATTATGTTTTCTTTGTTCAAAACATTTACATATAATACGGATTGATCAAAAATTTGGTTAAAGCCTAAATTATAATTGTCTGTGTAAATGGAAACTTCTAGAGTTACAATAAACAAGATCATAAGAAAATAAGATAAGAAATATCATAATTGATTCTGAAACATGAAATATGCTATACTAGGGTACAAACTCTTTAAGTTTAAGTAATTTACAAAAATTCTAGATTATCAACATGAGCATAATTTACAAAATTCTTAGTTAAAGTAAATGAAGTGATGCTCCGACACTGTGCGTGTTAAAATAGTGAAAGCTCCAGCAGAGTACCGTATTATTTCAGTATCGCCATCTATATCTTGATAAAGGGTGAAAGCACCATTTGGTACCAATCATTGTCTCAGTCTTGGGATCTTGATGGCCTCTACTTGAAGATAAAGATGAAGATGTGAATGTTAGATGACGTCAAGTTCCAAATGGATCATTAAGCAAGTTATTTTCGAACTTTAAGTGGTAATTATCGTTAGACAATATCTGAATGAATAAGTCACTTTCGTCTTTCTTATTTATGGCAACAGTCACTGTAGCCTTTATTGCCACCAAATCCTACAGCCATCCAATTCTTGAAAAGTCTTATATTAAAAAATGGATTTTTTCTACGTCTGATTGCAATTAATGCTATCCGTGTCTGGGCACACCACTTGAACTATTTCTGTAGTCTTTGGAGAATTTGTCATCAGAGCTTCTCTTGCATGTGAAGTATAAGTAGAACAATGCATTTTGCTCCTCCACCATCTCACCAAGCATTTTATCTTAAACACTAAATTCATTAGTTCCTTTCAGACCAAAAAAAATTCATTAGTTCCTTCTCTAAATTCAGTTCATCGACTTTCACTCAAGTTGGAAAGAATAATAAAGGAGAACAAAATACTCAAGAAAATATGGGCTTTCGTTTAAGTTGCATTGCTCTGACACTGTTCTTGCTTTCGACATGCTTGCCAAGTCAAGCGCAGCTCTCTGCAAATTTCTACGACAGCACATGTCCAAATGTGCTGACTACAATTAGGAATGGTATTAGAAGAGCTGTCTCTCGAGAGCGCCGAATGGCGGCTTCTCTCATTCGCCTCCATTTTCACGATTGTTTCGTCCAGGTAAATTCAGTTCCTATAACGTTGCTTTTATTATATATATTATACTCAATTAATTGCACTTATAAATAATACTTACCAATTATTAATTATTTCATACATATACATAGGGATGTGATGCATCAATATTGCTTGATGACACCCCAAGGATGATCGGAGAGAAATTGTCCCGCAATAATAATCAATCCGTGAGAGGGTATGAAGTTATTGACATCGTCAAGGCGGAAGTGGAAAGCCAATGCCCCGGAATTGTCTCTTGTGCTGATATTGTTGCTGTAGCAGCTCGTGATGCATCTGTTGCTGTAAGTTAATATTATTAATTTCTTTTTTATTAAAAAAACTCTATTTTAAATAAATAACAATTATATATTTTCGTTATATAAAAGTATACGTATAGAAATTATTAATAAAACTTCATGGTAACTATGAAAAATTAGGTTGGCGGACCTTCATGGACTGTGAATCTTGGAAGGAGAGACTCCACCACAGCAAGCAGCAGAACTGAAACTGATAACAATCTTCCCTTTTCCACAGACTCTCTTAACACTATGATTTCATTGTTCGATAGAAAAGGCCTAAATTCAAGAGATTTGGTTGCACTTTCAGGTTCGTCCATTTGCTTCAGATTTTCCTTACTATGATCGATTCCATATGTATACTTGAAAATAAAAATTGAACCGTAACAATTTTGGATATTATACCACTATAAATGGCAAAATCATCTCACCAATCACTAAAAAAACTTTTTAAATTTGATGGCTCATATTTATTTTGTATACCTGCAGGAGCACACACAATCGGACAAGCAAGATGTGTAACATTCCGCAACAGGATTCATAGCAACGCAAGTGATATAGAAGCTAGTTTTGCCACAACAAGAAGACGTGGCTGCCCGGCTCAACCTGGAAATGGGAATGGAAATCTTGCACCACTTGATATTGTCACACCAAATACTTTTGATAATAACTACTTCAGGCTTCTTGTTCAAAGGAGAGGCCTCCTTCAGTCAGACCAAGTACTCTTTAGTGGTGGACCAACCGATAGCGTTGTCAATGAATACAGCAGAAATCCATCTTTCTTTAGCTCTGATTTTGCGGCAGCCATGGTAAAGATGGGAAATATTGAGCCCTTAACTGGATCTCAAGGAGTGATAAGAAGACTTTGCTACGTCGCTAGCTAAATCTATTAGCACACGACCATAGATTTTTAGTGCTCAAGAAATTATCTCACACAAAAATATGTGCTTTATTTCAGTTTTTAAACATTACATTTCTCAATTTTTTTGTTAAAATTTCATAAAAGAAAGTGTAATATAAAGTGCATTACATAAAACAAGTTTCAGATCATAAATTCCATGTAATAAGGATAAATACAATAGTAACATTGCTTATTCAAAGCACAATTGTTGGAGTAATCGCTTAGCCGACACATTATATTTTGACTTTTATAATAAGATATAATAATGCGACATTATATTTTATTTGTATTTATTTTCTCGTGTAATGAACTGATAAAATATCTAAGATTGTTGGTTTTGTTTAAGTTATTAAAGAAGGGATTTTGTTAGCAAAATACTAAAAGCATATAACATCAATCTAAATATCTCTAATCGATTATAGGTGATGTGATTGACAATAACCAATATTAGTGTACTTATATAAGAGATGATTATGTTTTACCAATCATAAAGTATGAGAGAAAATAAATACATCGAAGCGAGATGTATTCAATTGATCCACTAAATGTGAATACTACAAGGTACTGTACATCATAAGTATTTCTCATGATAGATCTTCATTATGTTGGTATTTTTAGACTTGAAGTCTCTATGAAATTTGGATCGTACTATACTTTGACATATATCTAACGTGCTCGTAAATGAATGAAAGGATTTCCAATCTCAAATGGAGAGAAGATATAATTTACCACTTGATAAGTAAAGCTGAGTAGTGTATGATCATGCCCAAATGGAATGATAGTTTATACTATTAATTTGCGTGTTTCTATATCACTTCTAAATAAAGAAAATAATTAACTTTGGATAATAGTGACTAGTTTCATGCCTTATAGGATTCATAATATCAAATGGTAAAGGAATGTACAAAAATTACTAGGCTAAAATAAATAAATATTGTTTGTCATTTATTGGTGTTATTATTAAGTTTTTTGAAGTTTAATAATATATAAGTGTAATTTCCCAAAAAAATTATTATGAAATTTAGAATTTTATAAGCAGTAAAGAAAATTTAATTAAAATTTTTGGAAAACGTCACATAAAAATATACAACTAATAACGAAACAAATTATGTTGAATAAATAATTATGGTAGTCATAAGAAAATAAATAATAACTTGCAAGATATAAAAACCCCCCACTCAAACACCCACACACTGATTCTTGCACCTTCTTTCTCCTCCTTACCACTCTCTCTTGTTCTTCCCTTCTTCCAAAAAGCAAGAATAAAAGCTACTCAAAATCAACCTCCCTCATTTTTGCATTCTTGACACATATTGTTAGGACCCAAACCTGACAAGAATACCTACAGTAATAATAATAGAGAAAGAAAGAATAAAAATACACAAGAATTTTTAATGTGTTCAGTCTCTAAACAATAAAACTACTCCACGATCTCCACTAAATAAAAGTTACAATTTTGAACGGACAAAATTATAGAAACCATCTCACAAAAGACCAAAGCCTGATTACACCTCTCTAATTAACTAGACTAGGATTTTGTGATACACAACTACTAAGGCCTAAAGCCTATTTATAAGGGCAGAACTCCTTTACACTTTAAGTTCTAATAGATGTGAGATACTTAGTCTCACTCTTATTCAAACTCTCACTCTTACTCAAACTAGAATTTGAGTAGTTATTCTATTAATTATTCCCTCTACTCAAATTTCCACAATTCTCAACACTCTCAAAAAATAAAACTCTGTTGCCAGTCCTTGTCTTATCTCTTCCACTGATTTCATTCTTCAGGGAACGCCCATGTAAGTAATAAATATTCTTTCCTCTCTTCCTTCCTTGCAGTACCAAGTCACAACCTTTGAATACATTGCAGTTAATTCCATCACCAATGTATTTGTACCCTCTCGAAGCCAAATCACCCAAAGAAATTATGTTGGCTCTTGAACCAGGCACAAACTTTACATCACTAAGCATTTTGACAACACCATTGTGGAGTTTCAGGCAAACACTTCCTTTGCCTTTAATCTTCAACTTTTCATTGCTCCTAATAGTGATGCTACCAAAATCTCTACCTTATTGTAAAGTGTCAAAAAAAACTCTATCTCTATAAATATGAATGTCAACAGCAGAATCTCAAATCCAACTATCATGATCTTCAACAAGATCATTTGCATCAGCTACAAACAAATCGCCATCATATTTATTAACCATGTTTACTGAAGAATCGCCACTCTTATGCTTACCCTTCATCATTCCCTGCAAACTCTTCAAGTCTTGTTTAAACTGAGGGCAGCTAAATTGCATGTGACCGGTCTCCTTACAGTAATAACACTCAGTAGTGCTCAAGTCTCTCGGCCAATATTTCAATTTTCTATTACTGTAACGCCCCAAAAATACCACAGTTTAAATTCGACAAAAATGTGGAAAATAGTGTAGAACGGGATGGAGAACGGTTTAACAAACCGTTCCCCAAACCGTTTGGATAATTGTGGGTTGACAGTGCAGGCGAACGGTTATCAGAACGGTTGTGTAAACCGATCTGGCCGGGAGAGTTGTCTCAGAACGTACGAACGGGATGACAAACGGTTTGTGAAACCGTTTCACAAACCGTTTACATCGTGCAGAGGGTTAAAATTAGAACGCGGGACAGAAATCAGGAGAGAGGAAAAAAAAACAGGGTTTTGACCAAAAACTCACCCAAATCGACTTTGAGCCTTCCACTACAAAAAAACGCGCATTTAGCGTCCAAATTTTTGGACGCTAAATGCAAAAATTTGGACGCTAAGTGAATTTAGCGTCCAAAAAATTGGACGCTAAATTTGGACGCGAAAACGCTTGACGCAAAATTTAGCGTCC
>CANYCX011852942.1:0-14086 GCA_948193385.1 Breynia disticha f. nivosa | reverse complement strand
GAATGGTGCATTGTTTTTGTTTGACTTGGAATCAAGTAGTTCCAGAGAATATTTCAGTGGAACTAGGTTGAAGGTGGCTTGGCATGACTTGGGTGGCCCTACAAATTGTAAATGGTTTGGTTGTGAATTCAGTTGGCATCCGAGGATTTTGGTTGTTGCGCGTTCAGATTCTATTTTTCTGGTTGATTGGAGGGATGATGCGTGTAGATTAACTTGTTTGATGAAGATTGGCATGTTTGGTGCATATGCTCCAGAAGAAACTGAACGCTTTCTTGCTATTTGTAAAGCCACTTCTGATCAGTTCCATTTTGTTCTGACTTCTGATAGCATGTTGTTTCTTTGTGATATACGCAAGCCATTGGTCCCAATGTTGCAATGGAAACATGGTCTTAACAAACCATGCTATATTGACGTTTTTAGATTATCTCAGCTTAGATCAAACTCAAAGGATAACTCGCATGGGTGGTCAAATACATCTGGTTATGGTATTATTGCTGGTTCATTTTGGAATTGTGAGTTCAGTCTCTTCTGTTATGGACCACCACTTCCAGGTAGTAGAGGATCTATTGCTTCAGAAATTTCAAAAATTTCAAAATCTATTTATGCATGGGGGCATCCATCAGGCCTCTTATTGTTAGGGAATGAGTGCCAATGCGGAAGCTGTCTTGTTAAAGACGAGTTTGTGAAAGATGCTTGTCCTCAATGGGTTGATTGGCGGCAAAAAAGAGACATAGTTTTGGGATTTGGCATTTTAAGCATCAAAATCTCTTCCAAGCTCTTTGGTTCAAGTGAATTTGGTGGATTTACTCTTATCAGGTTAGTGTCCTCTGGCAGGCTTGAACTCCAAAGATATGGTGCCTCATGGGATTTGGTTACAAAATTTGATGCACTTCATGGGGTTTCATTACATTCTTTACCGAGAAGTTTACTTTATTCTATGGTTGATGAGGTATACAAATTTCCTAAAAGATACAAGTATTTGAGACTCGAATATCTCAATGCATACTTAAATGGTAAACTTTCTTCACTGGTGGATTTGCACTTGACTGAACAATCAAGAGGTTCTAAAGCGAAGGAATTTTCTAGCCCTGACTTTCATGAAATCTTATGTGAGAAGTTGAAGACTTGTGGATTTAGTCGACTAAGGACATCCCCTATCACCAATGTTGTTTTAAATGACATAAACTTACCAACAAGCATACATGAGCTTGCTTTAAAGAGAAAGTGGAGTGGCCTACCAATTGAACTTCTACAACTTGCCTTTTCTGCCTATGATGAATTCCTTGATGTATTGTTGGACAAGAAAAAGGTGTCACTGGAGTTTTTAGTGGTTCCAGATCTGGCACAACTGCCTCCATTTCTTGTAAGGAAGCCTTCAAGCCGTAGCAGCAGGTGGACACAGAAAGTTCAAAGGAAAGAAATGCTTGTTGGTCCAGTTCTTCCACTCCCTATTTTGGTTACGCTTCACGAGATTCGTAATGGATATTTGAATTCACAGGAGGAAATTGGTGAATTTTCAGTAGAGATGGAGCTTACTTCTCAATGCAATGAATTCATAAAAATCGCAAAAGATGTGGCAGTGTTAGACTCGACCACTGAGTGTCATATTGATAATGATGATGATCTCTCCCATGCAGATGTTAGGGTGGACATGTCAGTGGATTTGAGACCAAAGCCTTTCCTTTTGCACCGACCTGTGGCGACTCATTGCTCCACAAAGGGCGAAATGCAGATCAGCCTCAAAAGGGATGACAAATTTGCGTCTTTGATTTCTAAAGTTCACAATAAAGATTCCATTCCTAGTAATGATATTGAAACTGCAACTCAAGAACTCTTTGATGATCTTTGCCCAATTGAGTTGAAGTTTGATACTACTGTCATGACTTTTGGCTCCCAAGAACTGAAAGCTTTTAACTTGTTGAAGAAACATTTTGCAAAATGGCAAGATGAATTTGATCCATATAAGAGTTTTCACAATCAATTCATTGGCCAGAAGAAGTAAAATGCATTTTGTTTCTCTCTTGCCATTTTCTGAAATTTGGCTTGTGTGTGGATGGCAGAAACAACTTAGTTGGCTAGTCTATGGATGCAGGAACACATTGCATTGACTCAGTGAAACAATTGCAGTAGCAAGTACAAATGTCTTGTCCACTGAAGGTCATTGAAGCATGATTTGACTAGAATTTTCCTGCCATATAAACCTAGTTATTCAATAATTATTTGCAAAAACACAAAATAAAGCAAATGCATTTAATAGTAACTAGAGTTTAAACAAGAAACAGATCTTTCCTCCAAAGTTAAGTTCCATAATTATTTCTACGCTAGTCGAAAGTCCGCACTTGCGTGTATAATTTTAAACCAAATGACATCCAAATTTGCTATGAGTCGGTGATGTCTGTAATTCTGGAATTTCAGGATGTTTTCAGGATGCGGCTTCTTGGGGCCGAGGTTAGAGGGGTGCATGCTGGTGCAGCTACATTAAAAGACGCCACATCAGAAGCTATAAGAGATTGGGCGACTAACGTGGAGACCACCCATTATATTTTGGGTTCTGCTGCTGGTCCTCATCCATATCCAATGATGGTGCGGGAATTTCATAAAATAATTGGCATTGAGACCAGAAGACAGGCTCTTGAAAAATGGGGTGGGAAGCCAGATGTCCTTGTTGCATGTGTTGGTGGAGGTTCAAATGCCATGGGACTCTTGGATGATTTTGTTAAAGACAAGAATGTTAGGTTGATCGGTGTGGAGGCCGCTGGTTTTGGCTTGGATAGCGGCAAACATGCTGCAACTTTGACTAAAGGAGAAGTTGGGGTGTTGCATGGAGCTTACAAGATGGCGATGGGCAAATTGTTGAGCCTCATTCTGTTAGTGCAGGGTAAAAAATTGTTTTAAAGAAACATGTGATACTGATTTATCTGATTGATCTTTTTATTCAAATAATTGAATGCTATTTCACACTCCATATTTGTCTTTTTTATATTTCTTTTTGTTTTATACCAACAATCCATAGACATATGCAGCAGATGTACAGTGTATGACTGGAAAGAAGTTCAGAAAGAGAGATTTTGACAAAAGAAGTGAAAATACCAAGTCACCTTAATCCACAGAGAAATCCACTGACCACAACAAGGTTGGTAGCTAATTTCATATCTGACTTTCTTGAGCTTTGAAAAGCCAGTAAATGTCAAAAAAAAGATTTGGAAGCATAATTGTTATTATTTTTCCATATTTTCTTGGTTTTCAACTCCGATTGCAAGTTTACGGTGAACTAGGGACAAGGATGCATCATCTATAATTATTCTTGCAGAAGATTTTTAGCTGCATTTTGGCATAAAATGGATTAAAGAACTTGGGGACTTCTGTTTGTATAGACATGTTGAAGGGCATAAAAGGCACATACCTGAGAATACAAGAAGGTTCGAAGGACTGCAATGGCGGCTCCAAGAGCATTGATAGGCTGGACTGGAGTTTGTGGACTTGAATCGGGTCGGTGTCAATTAGAGGGGTTCATCGACTTGAAGAGGAAGTGGAGTAGAAAAGTGAAGAGCAGAAAATTGAACGATTTGATTTTGATGAAATGGAATGGAATGTGCGTGGGTATAGATTTAGAATCAGGGTTAATTGTTATTTTACATTTTATATATATACTATAATATCTCAGATTTACAAGAATTGCAAGAATGGCAAATGGTTCATTATTATTGTAGGTCTTTATGAAGGAAAGGACGTGCGTTCGAGTCTCCTCCGCTACCATTTTTATATTTGAATAGGTTTTATGGGGCGGGTATATGCAGGTATCCGTTATCCGAACCCGATTATATAAGCGGGTTCGGGTTCCGGGTACCCAGAGGGATTAACCCATACCCGACTCGAACCCGTGACTGGTATGGTTTTAAATACCCACACCCGTCTCAAACCCATTTAAATCGGGTTCGGGTAAGTTTTTACGGGCGGGTATCAGTGGGTAGTTAAATTTTTGCTACCTGCTGTCATCCCTAAATGTGGCATAAGCAATTAGACCAACTCTAACTCACGCCTCTTTTGGCGTGGGTGTGGAGAAATGCAGGGGTTTGGATGTCCAACCGACCTCCAAAATCCCTGCAGATTTGAAGGATAAAGGGTGTACGTCTGTTTTGACATACCCCATGGTTGCAGAATTTTTTTATTTTTTATCTTTTAATAATTATAATATTAATTTATCAAATTAAAATATTAATATTTAATTTAATAAACTTGTTGATTAATTATAATATAATAGATAACAATTATTTATAAGATGAATATGTTTGAAATAATTTTTTAGTATTAAAAATAGAGTAAAATTAATTAGAGCGAAATAAAATATATATTGTAGTTGTTGTATTTTTAGTGATGAAGTAGATAATTTTAAGCATCTTATTGGAAATGACCTCAGATAAAGACTGACACATATAATATACATTTGCCACAACATCTGCCTCACATGTTTTTCACATGAACAAGTCAACAATTCAACTCAACAAGCATACAATACTGCATGCACTAACAAAGAATAGTGTAGAAGTTTACCAAACGTGTCTTGGTTTGGTGGTGATTGGGGTTAAATTTGGTAGAACGGACTCTGGTTCGGTCCCCACAACGCCGCTTAGGAGGGGAATGAAAACTAACCACTCAAAACTCCTCCCCGGATCAGATTAGTCTCAATCTAGTTGGTCGGGAATATCATGACCGAGACAAAAAAAATAGTGCAGAAGTAGAGATATCTGCTACTGGTTGTTATAATATTGTGTTTTTAGTCATCAACTTTACTGTATAGCCCCAAAACTCATTGTATTTCTGAGGAAGTTCAAATTATTTTTTATTAAATAAATTAAAATTTTAAATTTATTTTTATTGCATTAAATAATTAAATTTATTTATTTCAATAAAAAAAGACTCATAACAAAAGTCTCAGATAAGGCCGATGTTATAATAGTGTGTCGTCTCGTCAACTTCACTATATAGCCCCCAAACCGAACTCATATGTTCGAGGCAAAATTCTATTCAATGCATCTTCTACAAGCAATCCCCCACATGTTTCACACTCCTCGTCTCATGACCCACCTTCTCTAATTTTTACGTAAAATTTCTCTTTTTTCTTCCTTCCCACCACTTTCTCTGACTCGTGGACCATTATATTTAATTTCACCATTGATTCTAGTTGTTATGAATTTAATGCTTCAGTGTTTGACTTAGTCATGGTTTACTAATGCCGGATAATTTTACATTTTTATTGTTTTTCTTACCATTTTCACAAAAAAAAAAGTGAAGAAAATATCTCATAAGCTTCTTTAGCACTTTTTGGAAGAGTGATTTAGAATAGTTTTTGGAACGTGTGAAATATAAAAATAGTTTAGATATAACTAGAAGTTGCATGTATGGCTATTACTACTAGTAGGCTTTGAGGGTGAGACAGAATCATTCTTTACTTGAGGTTGCAATCACTGTTGCAGCTTTTAGATTCTCTAAGCTATTATTTTTCTCTTTATTATATAAGAAAGTGGGTTTTGTTCTGTTGTTGTTGTACTTCACGTTGCTTCATCCAGCTTTAGCTCCAACTGTTTATAGTGTTGTGGTTCTCTGCTAAGTTTCATGCCTCACAACACCTTCCCAGCATTTTAGTTTCAAGGTAAGCTATTTTCAAGCACTTTGATTATATAAGTTCTTGGTTTTATTCTTCAATAAATTTAGTTGGTATTTGTTGAATTGTTTCTTTAACTGTGTTACTGTTGTCTTCCTGGAGTCTTTTTGTGTAGAATTGAAGCAAATTTGAATGTTAGACAGAAACTGAAACTTGTCAAGTTTTGAAACCCATTTCAGTTCAGCTGATGACAGGTTTCTTGGTGGTTGATTCGTTTCTTTGTTTATTCTTACGAAGTGGTATGTTTGTGGAGTTCTTAAGTTAGCAATATAAGTTGTTGGTTTAGTTTAATAATATTTTGTTTCCATTAATGGATTCTTATTGACTAAACACGGCATAGTATAATAAAATATTAATTGAAGTATGGCATCTGGTTCTATTATTGTTTAGATTCCTTCTAGTGGTTTCATATTGATGATCAGAACTTTAATTGGTCTGTGCTGGAATCCAGATCCACTATATTGGACTTTTGCTTTAAGCTTCTAAAATTCAGAACTTGGATTCTCCGAAATTTTAATAACACATGATGTTTATGCAGGTTGAGAGAGATTGGAATATTATTTTTTTTGTCTTTCTTTAATTGGTTTGGCTGCTTTTTTGTGGGGTTCATGTTCGTATTGATCATGCCTTTGCAGGGAATTATTTCGCTGACAAGATGGTGCTGTGAGTTGAGGAATATTAATTGCTTGGTCTCAAGCTTTTCTTGGTATGGATTTGTCTGGGGTTAATCAACGTGGTGATGCGCTGGTGATGGAAATAGTGCTGGTTTTCTTTATTCTTGGTGCCTGTGTGCCCATTGGAGTGATAGGCAAGGCTGGAAATCAAACTCGGCCGAGTGATGTTAGTGTTGGAGTTCTGTTTACTTATAATTCTGTAATTGGAAGAGCAGCCAAGCCAGCAATTGCAGCTGCTGTTGATGATGTTAATTCTGATTCAAGCGTTCTTTCCGGTACGAAATTGAGTGTTATATTCCAAGACACAAACTGCAGCGGATTCATTGGAACAGTGGGAGGTACTTCTCTGAAATTTGAGCTGTTTAATTTGTGTGTTGTGGTTTTGAGAGATTTTTTCTTTTTCTTTTGTTCTTGTTCTACTTTCCATTTCGTTTTCTTCTGCATTATTGTTCTGCCAAGCCCTTTCCGGTTTTTCGGATCGAAAATCCTTCTCTGTTCTGGGTTAAGAGACAACCTTTCATCACTGTTTCTCGTTGAATTGGTCATTGATTGAGAGGATAATACTAATGGAGAGAATGGCTTTCATGTAGTTCTGGAACTGATGGAGAACAATGTGGTTGCCGCAATCGGTCCTCAGTCTTCTGGAATTGCCCATATCATCTCTCATGTTGTTAATGAACTTCATGTACCACTTGTATCATTTGGAGCAACTGACCCTACTCTATCTGCCCTACAGTTTCCATATTTCCTTCGCAGTACACAAAGTGACTACTACCAGATGTATGCAGTTGCTGATCTCGTTTCGTACTTTAACTGGAGAGAGGTCATCGCTATATACGTTGATGATGATTATGGGAGAAATGGGATATCTGTTTTGGGTGATGCTCTTGCCAGGAAGCGCGCCAAGATTACGTACAAGGCTTCCTTTTCCCCTGATGCACCGGTTAGTGCTATCAGTGACTTGTTAAATGAAGTCAACCTTATGGAATCCAGGGTTTATGTTGTGCATGTAAATCCTGATTCTGGTCTGTCAGTTTTTTCCATTGCGAAGAAGCTCGAAATGATGACTGCTGGTTATGTCTGGATTGCAACAGATTGGCTTTCTACTCTTTTAGATTCAATAGAACCTCCTGACAATGATGTGATGAATCTCTTGCAAGGGGTAGTTGCTCTTCGCCATCATACCGCAGATACTGATCTAAAAAAGAAGTTTATATCTAGGTGGAGCAGCCTGAAGAATAAGGAGAGTGCAGGGATTTCTGGTTTCAATTCCTACGCTCTTTATGCTTACGATTCAGTATGGTTAGTTGCCCGAGCTCTTGATGAATTTCTAAATGAAGGTGGAAATGTATCTTTCTCTAGTGACCCTAAGATAAAGGAAACAAATGGAAGCTCATTGCATTTGTCTTCGCTTCGCGTTTTTAATGGAGGCCAACAGTTTCTCCAAGCTCTTCTGAAGGTGAACTTCACAGGTCTGAGTGGTCAGATACAATTGGATGCAGATAGGAACTTGATTCATCCTGCATTTGATATTCTTAACATTGGAGGAACAGGATATCGAAGAATTGGCTATTGGTCAAATTACTCCGCTCTTTCAATTGTTTCTCCTGAGATTCTATATACAAAACCTCCCAATACTTCAACAAGCAATCAACACCTTTACAGTGTGATATGGCCAGGAGAAGTTCGAGATGTCCCTCGAGGATGGGTATTTCCCAACAATGGGAAGCCCCTGCGAATTGCGGTACCCAATCGAGTAAGTTATCCAGAATTTGTATCTAAAGATAAGAATCCACCTGGAGTTAGAGGATACTGTATTGATGTTTTTGAAGCTGCAATAAAGTTGCTGCCTTATCCTGTTCCTCTTGAGTATATATTATTTGGAGATGGCAAACGAAACCCAACTTACACTGAACTTGTCGAAGCAGTAGCTAGAAATGTGAGTTTTTGTCCAGTTTAATTCAGGCTTCCAAAAAACTGCTCTGGCGATTCTGTTTAATTCTAATTAATTCATTTGTTCTGCCATTTTTCTATGGCAGGATTATGATGCAGCTGTTGGAGATGTTACAATAGTTACAAATAGGACGAAGATTGTGGATTTCACACAACCTTATATGGAGTCAGGACTTGTAGTTGTTGTTTCAGTCAAGGAAGAGAAGTCTAGCCCCTGGGCTTTTCTCAAGCCATTTACAGTACAGATGTGGTGTGTCACTGGAGCTTTCTTTCTGTTTGTGGGAGCTGTAGTTTGGATTCTTGAGCATCGAATTAATCACGAATTCCGCGGTCCTCCTCGGCAGCAACTCATCACGATATTCTGGTTAGTACACGTTTAAGATCCAGTCCATTTATGTGTTGCTAGACTAACTATTTTACTGATTAAACTACTGTTATGATCCTGCAGGTTCAGTTTCTCTACCATGTTCTTCTCACACAGTACGTGAGTTAACCTTATATTGGTTCTTTATTTACTAACAGAATATAGCTCCCATAGACTCCTCACTGTGTTGCTTGGACTTGAAACAGGAGAGAACACTGTGAGCACGTTAGGACGTTTAGTCCTCATCATATGGTTATTTGTAGTGCTGATCATAAACTCGAGTTATACGGCTAGCTTGACATCAATCCTTACAGTTCAATCACTAACATCAGGGATCAGAGGGATTGATAGTTTGATCTCAAATAATGAACCAATAGGAATTCAAGATGGTTCGTTCGCGTTCAACTACCTGACCGAAGAGCTTCACATTGCTGCATCTAGAATTAAGAAGTTGAAAAACTACGACGAGTATTTTGCTGCACTTTCCAGTGGACCAAAAGGTGGAGGAGTGGCTGCCATTGTTGATGAGCTTCCTTATATTGAACTCTTCTTGGCACGCACTAATTGCAGATTCAGAACAGTTGGACAGGAGTTTACAAAGAGCGGATGGGGATTTGTAAGTGTTAAATTTTAGTTTTGAAGTTAGTTAGATTTAAGTGTAAAGATGTTGTAGTGATCCTGAAAATGTTTACATTTTCCATGGCGCAGGCATTCCAGAGGGATTCTCCTCTAGCAGTTGATTTATCGACAGCAATTCTTCGACTCTCAGAAAATGGTGATCTGCAAAAGATCCACAACAAATGGCTAACACACGGCGAATGCTCTCCGCTCACAGATTCTGAAGATAACCGTCTCTCGCTCCGGAGCTTCTGGGGGCTCTTCCTTATTTGCGGCATTGCATGCTTTCTTGCTCTTACCACATTCTTCTGCAGAGTCCTCTGTCAGTACCGCAAATTTTCGCCGGAAGGCGGCGAAGAGACGGAAGTTGAAGACATTCAACCAGCGAGGCCGAGACGCTCAACCAGCTTCAAACATTTAATAGATTTTGTAGATAGGAAAGAAGCAGAGATCAAGGAGATGATCAAAAGGAATAGTAAGCGACATGCGAGTCCCAGCACAGATGGTCAGAGCCCTTCTTCAGCATAATGACACCATTGTTTCTTGAGTGATAAGCTTCTTGCATGTTTTAATTCTTAAAAGAAACACAGAGTTCAGTGATAATGATGTCTTTTGTTGTTCCTTTGATGGTAGAAAGTTTAGTTGGGGAGAATATTGATGTGAAAGTGGAGAAGAATGTGTAGCTGTAAATTCATTTTGTATAAGATGCAAATCTGTTGCATTTCTATATATTCATTTTGTTTTGTAAAATCAATTAAACTAAGCATACAAAATTAGGTAAGCTCAATTATGAATACCTGAATAAACTAAGCATCTTCAATTATTTATTATTAGATTATAATTCTTTAGCATGAAATAATTAAAATGAGACGTTGAATCACTGAATAAATACCTTCCTCGCTAAAATACAAATTTACATATTTAGCATCATTTCATTGCAAAATTATAAAAAAAAAAAAAAGAGCGATGACATTTCTATCAAAGCACAAAGATTGGTACGTCCTTATGAGCAACGGAAAATTTTAATATCCGAAGAGGACTCATTGAACACCCTTAATAATGTAACTGAAATGTATAGATTACGTAAAATTAAAATTATTTTTTATTAAATAAATTAAATACTCAAATTTATCTTTATTGCATCGAACAATTACGTCAATGAGTTCTAACTCAACAACACGTGTTGTTGAGATCCACTTCAATCATTTCAGAAAGAAACCTCTTACCTAACCCAACCAATTAGGCAACTATTAATTTTGGCTCACATCAAAGATTCTAATTTGGTCCCACACACATTTAATGTTTTATGATTAAGTGTTTGGTTTGAAAACAAACTCTCCATTTTTCCTTTTTTATTTAATATATTATTTTAATTAAATAATGATTATTTATATTAATAAATTTATATTGTGAAAATAAGTAACGGTTATTAAATAACAAATATTATGCATAAAAATAGAATTGAAACAACTAATGCTCTCTCCATCTTTAAATATAGTTATACTAAAAGTTTTACGATTTTAACAAAATATTAAAATTAACTATTATGTTTCATTCTTATTATACCTTTAACAAATATATAAAATTATGTAAATTTTAAAATTATTAAATATTTTTCTATAATTAAAATCAGAACAATTCTCCGGTTGAATAGACCGATTTGATACCATTTCTCTTAGAAACTGGCTAAATGCTAAAACCGAACCAAACTAATAGTCGATTCAACGATTAACTGATTTGATCAACTGATTTGATTCAATTTTGACAACACCGACTGTTGCCGCTAGTAATCAGTGGAATTAAATTTCAAAACTGTCAACTATAAAAAAAACACCTGAGAGTATATTAAAACTGTATTAAAAGGTTCAGGAATATATGATTGCCATACTGAATCGAGACGTCTTTAAACTGTACAGGCGAGAACATATGCCAAAGCACTGAATGCAACCCTCTTCTTTTCCAGTGCTACCTGTCCTATAACATCAATGTGAATAAGATTCTTCAAATTCATCACAGCAAAGCTATTCCATATTCCATGGAGTCCTGCACGGAACTCACCATGGGAGAGGCTATTATTGACTTCTCAAATTCATAGTTGCAAATAATGGATACTTTCAACATCATGGCACCTCAATCAACGGAAACTCAACCGGTGCTCCCCTATCTTACTTTATAAACACTTGCCTTACCTTACTCTCAATTTTGTCAAACACTATAAATTCACGGACCGGTCTATCTCACTAATGAAAAAGATTCAATTTGCATTACACGAAAAAGAATAACCCAGTATAATCTATAATAAAGGCTCTATAGCAACTTATCCTGTTCATTTATGAAAAACAGAAGCTCCAAACATCTTAACAAACACAAATTCCTGTGCATTATTCATTAACCAAAACTGGGAATCTTATAGTTCATAAAATGTAAAGAAGACACATGCATAACTTGACAAGTGTATCATTCGAGTTTGACCTCACTCCTAGGAGGATCAATCTGCAAGTACGTGTAAGGCTCCGTCGGTTCCTCACTGCATAAGCAGATTATAGGTAATAAATAAGCATATTAATATCACGTCCACATACACCAACCTAGATAACAAAAATGGATAATATATTTTTCCTTTTGGTAAACACACCTTTAAGAACTATCAGACATGATTCTTTAATACTATACAACACTGTGCCTTCATTAAATGTTGTCCAGAAGATATAAAACTATGTTCAATAACCCAGCTTCAATCACTGACTTATCAGAGGCCGGCATAAGCCTTGGGCTATTACAGGATTTCCTCAATCATTGAAAGAAGCTAAAGATATTGTTGATCATATTCGGATAAACATAGAGCTTGCGTGATTTCCAGCATCTAAAAACTGCTAGAGAATTTAAGCAAGACATTAAACGTACCCAGGTTTTGAACGCATGCACTGCCAGAAAAGCTTGAAAGGTCCTGGTACAGTCTTAAAAGGGTTTCCCTCAAAACAAGCCTACAAAACATACACACAAAACAAATTGAGAACCATTTCATATACCTTCTAACATAAACAAAACAAATTGAGAACCATTTCATATACCTTCTAACATAACAGTTACATTCAGTCTTGCTGATCTGAATATTTGCAGTCTAATTTGTCATGTTACATCATCTATTATTCTCTTTAAGGTTTATATTTTTTTTTAACAGACCTTCTTTTCTTTATCATCTGGTCGAAGGGTTTTAATCTAACTGGAGATCTACCAGATGAATTCGGAAACCTAACTTATCAACAGGACATGTAAGTGTTAAATGCTTAAAAGCTTAGAAGTTAATATGTATTTGTATATAATAAATTATCCTTGGCTATTTTTCTGAAAAATTGATGTAAGATACAGTATAAGTGCAATATTAACATGACAAGTTCGGATTATCCAATAAAGGTAATTCTGGTAATTTTCTTTGAAACAGTGATCTCACTCACAACTTAATGGATCACTGCCCTCCAGACTCAATCAAATGCTTAATATTTGCTCTTTGAGAGTTTCTAGGCATTTCGTTTGTTCTCACGAATTAAACTAACATTCAATTATTGATAAATATAAATGCAAAAAAATGTAATGTTTGCATTCCAATGATGAGAAAATGAAAAGAAACAAGAACCCAGAAACCAAATATGCGTTATCAAAGAAAACACGGTAAAAAAAGAGGAAAAAGGTAATACTTGAATGACATCTTCAGCACGGTCATTGCATCTGTGCGCTTTTGGTTGACGATGCTCTTCTTTTGGGGTTCCCCATGGACTCTCTCTCCTTGGTACTGGCCTTGTCTCACTCATTTCTTTTTCACTCTTTTCTTTTTCACTCTCTATGCTAGAGCCCCTCTCTCTGTAAAATAAAACTCACTGTTTTATTATCCAAATGACATGGCCGTGCTACATACGCAATTTCTACACTATATATGCAATCTAAACCTAATATTTCTTGTCCCGTCTACCGTTGGTTCAAATTTGCACCGGTGGTTTCGAACCGCAGATTCAAAATATATTTATAACAATAAAATGAAAAATAATAAATTAACAAAGTCACCAAAGCCTAAACATAATCATGAACTAAACGAAACATAAAACCCACAACTTATTGATAATACCTAATTTTCTTAATAGTCAGGCTAGTACGCAATTCTCCAAAATACTAATCCAAACAAGAATAATATGAGCAAGTCTGTTAATAAAGAAAAACACACTGCACACATAACGCGAACAATCCTGCTTGTTCAATTTACAGCCAAATTTGAAACCTTTAACAGTTTAAATTTAAGGCCAATAACAAGAAATCAAATGTTAATATCAGATCAAATAAATGACATGCTAAAGACATGAAGTAATTAATAAGGATATAAACAAATGGAGAGTTACAGGGGAGTTTCATCGAACAAGTAGTATGCACAAAAACGTAAGAAAGCTAATAATCAAAACACTAAAACTCGCTACAAACAAATGAGAAACGAGTTGTTGATTAATGACAAACAATTTGAACCACGTAGTAAGAATCGACACTTCTTCCATTCCAAAATCACAATTTTAGCATAGCTTTTCCAACCTTCAAAGTGTAAACAAAACTACCCATCGAAATAAAAGATTAACTGAAAAAATTACCAAAATACGACGCCGACGTGGCTGACGAGATTGACGGATATTGGTGGTGTCAGGACCCTGAATTTGTGGTAAGGAGAATTAGAGAAAGAGATTGGGAGAGACAGATTTTGGTGAGAGATTTGAGGGAAGAAGAAGAAGAATAAAGAAGAGGAGACGCAGAGAAAGGGAAAGAGAGGGATAGAGAGAA
>CANYCX011851925.1:0-18500 GCA_948193385.1 Breynia disticha f. nivosa | reverse complement strand
AGAAGAATGAGGAGCAAAAGCGGTGCTGTTTGGTATGCAGGGCAGGCCAAACGGTTTCAGAAACGGTTTGGTAAATTGTTTCCCAAACCGTTCGGCAGTGCGAATGCAGTTCAGAATGCCCAAATGGGATGAGAAACGGTTTGACCCAAACCATTTCCCAAACTGTTCGGCAGGATGCGAGACTCAGAATGTCCAAACGGTTTTGGGAACAATTGGGTAAACCATTTCCCAAACCGTTCGGTAGGGTGAACTGTTTCCAGAACGATCGAACGGGTTGCAGAACGGGTTGCCAAACCGTTCGCAATCCCGTTCGGTTATTTTACAAACTGAACAGAAGGGGCAAACGGGTTGGGAAACGGTTTCCCAAACCGTTTCCTAAACCGTTCTCTTCTATAAAATTTGAATGGATGCAGAATGACGAGTGGCGTGTGGGTTGATAATTGTGAATAAATAAAACGGTGAATTGTCTAATGAATTACGTGCTACCAAAGGAAAATGGTTAGAGAACGGTGATTAATACCGTCTCCTTTGCCATTTCCTTTGCACTGATCTATGAAAGAAATCAAATGAAATTGTTTGAAATTCTTTGTGGCTTGTTTAATTAATGAACCTAAATTATAGTGGAATTGGAGGAGGCTTAGGCCGGGCAGGTCGAGGTTTCCCCTATGCATGCAGCTTAATAGCCAGTGAGGATTTCTTACTGAGTATTTTTCAATACTCACCTTCTATTTTGCTGTTAAATATGTGCAGAGTAACAGGTATCAGGGACGGGACGACGTTATCGGCTATGCCAGCGATGCGATACTGAAGGTCGAGCTCCCAGTTGTTTAAAGACGATTGTGTGTATATGGTTATGCATTTATACAAGTGCTAGTGTAACTATTTTCTTAACTTAACATTTAAATGTTTTTCCCGCTTTCGCATTTCAAATTAAGTTTTATGCAAATGGGTTGTATTTTCAGTTTTGGTTTGATTCCTACAACTTATGATTTGAAAAGAAAAAAAAATATAGTGCAAAAATTTGAGTAAAATTGAAAATGAACTTTACGAAAATGAGCGTCACATTGCTGAACCATCTGAATGACATTCGGCTTAATCTCAAAGTTGTTAGCCGCCACTGTCGGTCGGACTATGCTAGATGTAGTCCCTGTCATATCTGATCGAGCATAGTCAAACATTATTCTTGGATTCTAATCACCCATGGCTTGAGTTACTGAATGGTCCGAATCCGAATCGCTCTTGCTTTTGAGATCAATTATGGTTTCGCTCAATAACTGTTTGCGACGACGAAGGAGAACTGTTCTTTCAATTTCAGGATCTGTTTTGACAAGGTTGGAATTATCACTCCTGGTCATAAACTACCTGTAAACCTACAATGACACAAACAAAAAAAAAACCAATCGTAAAATCCAAGGAAAGAAGAAGAAATAACACAAAAAGAAACAAAAAAACAAATGATTAGAGTAATAATTAGATTGAATTCCTAATATTGCACTATCCCCGGCAACGACGCCAAAAAGTTGATGCGAATTCTGCGAACACTATTACCATAACCCACTAGGCAAGTATATCTATCGACTAGAATATAGCTACAGAGTATTGGATGTCGATCCCACGAGGACAGTCAAGTACTACTACTATCAATCTAAACTATTATCTAGCCAGAATAATATCGAGTTGTAAAATTAATTAATTATAACTAATAAAACTAAATTACGCAATCAACATCAAGAAAACAATAACAAAGCAAACGAATTGGATTGATTCAATTGGAGAAAAACGGATACCTAAACTCGACTCCTCCTATGATTTCATACTTGTATAACTTAATTAATTTGGGAATTAATGCACATGGAACAACGGGAATGTCTATTATTTGCTAAAATATCTCTCGATTAGATTAACAACTAAGACCAAGTTGATTAGCCAAAATCTCTTTTAGACTAAAACTCCTAATCCAGCATTAAGTTTTATACATTCCTCTATTAGCATTACATCAATACGGAGGAGTTCTGTAATTCTATCTCTAGAATTGCAAGCAACTCATTTCAATTATGGGAGACCTAATTTGCAAGATGATTTCTCAACCTATTCATACAAAGTCATAGAAAACATTCAACACCACAATTGAATACCAATAAAATTCATTAAAACCACAAATAAATCAAGTCATACTTCGTACGTCATCATAGGATTCATCTAATCTAGATATCCATAGCAAACTTAGCTCATGGTCAAACTAAATTCAACAAACAAAACTAAAGATATCCATGAAAAAGACAGAAAACCCATTGGAACTCTTACAAGATCAACAGTTCGACTATCTAGCACAGGAATCTTCAAATTGGTTGTCCTCCGGCGTGTATTTCTGCTCCTATTTGCTCTGCAATTAAGTCCCTTGGTCACCTGAGCTCTGAAAACTGCGTAACCCCAGGTTTTTCTCTTAAAATCCTTTATATACTAGGGTTATTTTTTGAGCCTCGTAAGTTGTCAACGTCCAAAGGAACGGCCAGAACCCGTTCTGTAAGGCCGTTCGTAGGGAACGGTTATTGGGAATGGCAGGATTCTCGTACTGTTAGGCCGTTCTGATCCAACATTGGAAACGGTTAGTTAGAACGACCAAGCTTCCCGTTCTTATGGCCGTTCTGGATGTGAACAGTGACAGGAACGACCAGTTGGTCGTTCTGTTTGGTGGTACGGACCGCAGGTGTTGCATTTTTTTCGGTTTTTGCTCCGATTTGATCCACATTTTGCCTTTTCCGTTCCAAAATCCTTCAGTGACCTAAAGATATGAAAAATTATGAAAATTATGCAGATATCTTGCCGAAGTTAACCTAAAAACCAGAGAAATGCTGTAAAAATTTATATAAAATATATGTATAAAACGGAATTTATCACATATTCTAAGTGAATGTGTGTTATACGCGACCTGGGGTGAGAGAAATTTAAAAGGTCTTATTTTCTCTAATGTGAGACCTAATAGCGATCAAACGGATCTCTACACATCACCCTATGAACTCTACATTGCTATGAAGAAGCTTGATACCATTTAATTGTCTTGATATGTTTGTAAAGTACACCTCTGATCGACAAGTGTAAATTTGATACATGTTGGATAGTTGTTAGTATCAAGGCGGAGTAATATGAGGTAGAATACTTTCAGTAACGGTTCACAAACAGAATCAAAGTGCGCACTGGCCCTGTCAAAATTTCTACGTGAAATAGATAATTGGAAATGATTGAGTTTTCGTAAGACCTTAAGAGTAAAAGATGTTAAACAAGGAAAGTAATTCGGGGGGATACAACCGTAAGTCTTGAAGAACGATGTATGAGTAGCCTAGTCAAGGTACAGATACTCATTCTTAACTGGTTGGTCGCACGGCTCACTACATGAAAGAATGATACAACTTAGATGAACTAAGAAAACCTCACACTTGACAAAATAAGTTTAGTCATGTGCGAGTGGGAGATGTTAACAGTCAAGGGTCCGCCCAAGACTAAACTGACAAGGAGTGACTGAAAATATGTTTGTCAGTTAAGGGACTTATGAGGTAATCTTGTAATGATATAAAAAGGTCAAATTAGGAAACCCTAGTAACCAACAGAATTGTGAATTAGTTTCACGTTCAGAGAAAAGAACAACTTCTTTTCTCTGCGCCTCCATGATTCATCCGGTGATCATTCAGTAGAAAGGGCTGCGAAAGAATACGCCTTTGACTTGGCAATCTGCCTGTAGGAAAGGAGACCATCAGTTAATCTCTCGAGGATCTCAACTCTTCCGCTGCAATTATCAGAATAGTAATTTAGATTATTTACTGCAATTACTGCTTTGTGCTTTAATTCTGCGTTGAGTTCCTTCACTATATCTGGTCAGAAAACTAGGTCATTGTCCCCTCTAAAATTATAATATTATATATATGATAATGTCTGAGTATGTTTTATGGTATATAGAAATGTTATATTTTAATTAATTTTTTAAATATGCATGAAATTAATTTTAGAAATTTAAAAATATTTATTAACAGTAATTTAGTAATTGTTAATTATTAATTAAATTCAAATTGTAAAAAAAAGCTCCTAAATTTAACGAACAATGTAGCTAAAACTCATTAATTAAAATTCAAAAAATAACTACAAATCTCTATATATAACAAGAACTAACTTTTTGACAATATACAAACATCAAAAAAACTGTGCAACACAAAATTTTAGAGAGATTAACATACATAAGATAAATATAATTTTACTTCTTTTTAGCATATTGAAATGTTCATAATTGTTTTTGTTGTGTATTATTTATTTTGTGGGATAATTGATTTATGAATCTAATTCATTTTTATTCCAATATGAAAATCATAATTTGTAATATAAAAAAATAATCTAATTTCAAAACTTTATTATACAAGTCTAAATTAAGAATAAACAAAGTTTATTTTTATGAATATTGCTTTATCATACTGTGAAATTGTCAATTAGAATTGAGCACTTCGGTATTGTAAAAATTTCATAAAAATTCAGTAAATGTGTGTTCATTTGTGTTCATATACTTTAATTATATTCACATTGGTTAATTGCATCATTTAGTAATTGAGTATTTATTAACATGTTTAATAATATTCATTATTGTTAATAATTTTGTCATTAATACGTATAGACTTTTTAATTAGATACGGAATATTAATGTTCAAAATTGTTGAAATATGATCATTCATCAAATTAAATAAAAAATGAAAGTACAAATATCTTAAAATTGATAACACATATGTATAATTTTGAAATATGCGTATAGTTGTTCATAAATGTTCAGTACTTTATATGACATTGATATATATTTTAATGTTCAATAATAATCATTATTGTTCATTACTTTCAGTATAAGAGTTTAATCTATTTAATGACCATCCATTGTTTCAACGATAAAGATAAATATTCACATTTGCTTTTTCATGTTCACATGCCGATTTATGATGTTTCAACACAACACGTTCAATTAACCTTCACATTTTTAACTAAATGAGTCTATTATTCATAGCTAACCTAAATTATCCACAATTTATGCCATTTTGAACTTGAAACTTCACACACACGTACACTTAATCATATATCAAACAAACCACTTCCACACTAAACAACATCACCTTTCTCTCAATAAGTCACTACTCACACTCAAAAAAACATTTCACACTTAATTCTCCACTATAACATCATCATCAATCTTAACACATATCTACAAGTTTACACCATTTTTAAATTTCACAATCTATAGAAAGTCATGATCATTCATCCATTTGACCTATTGCACCCCATACATGTTTTTCTTCATAGACCATTGAGAGAACATACATCTTGCACACATAAACCAATCAATTAATATCTACCATGTGCATAAAGTCACATCTAAATCTCTTATCATTTAATATCCACAAATACATAACTCAAGACAACATACACATACAATACACATAATTGCTTTCGCGTATATTTAACCACGCAAAGGAAACTAAGATAGTAAGTATTGGGTACACACTCACCTTACAAGTTTGAGCCAAGTTTATTGCTCTGGTAGCCGCTCTGACTCTGTGCCATCACTGATTCCTCAAGAGAGAGTTTTCCCAATGTTGAGACACCTCTTGATGTGAGTGTTTAGGTTTCTAAGGTGCTTAAGGGTGTGAGATGTTGGTGTGGTGTTTTGATGAGGTTTTAGGGTTGTGGAAATGTGGTTAGTAGGTTAGGAAATGGGTGTGGTTGTTTTTTCCTGTTTTACCTTTGATTCTGCCATATTAAACCCACTTTATTGACCAAACGATTTAGGAAAACCGTGCACTAAACCATTTCACTAATCTTCCTGAAATCAACTTGTATTGCACCAAATGGTATGGTGTATGGTTTATGATAACTGTGCACTAGGCCATTTGGCCTATACTAGTGCCATTCTCTATTATTTTGTGTACAAAGCTTGTTCAGTCTATTTTTGCTATTATTCCAATTAATAATTAACTTAATTTAGGGTAAAATTGAGGGCGTTACAAATAATGCCCTCTTAACAAGTTAGTTTATCCCAAATTTTGTCTACCATGGATGACACTTGTTCAACTAAATTCTCTAAGGCACATATCATAGTAAAAACATTATTAAATGCCTTAAGCACCCACTAATCTTGTAATGCATTGGAAATTTATCAAATTAATCTATTTGGAAAATAGATTAAAACAGAATTAAATCGGTAAGAAAACAGAAAAATGCATAAACTATAGTATGAGCACGGGCACGAGCATGATCATGCTGGAGGACGTGCTCATCATTCTGGAAATGGATTAGCATGGCCTCGTGCACGACCCGATAGATACTCGTGATGAAAATGCACGACATGACCACAAGCACCGTGAAATGGATTGTGTCGACTGTGCTGTTTAAACATAACCGACTGATCATTACTGTTTCATTCGAAAACAGAGCAGAAGTTGAGAAAGAACACGAGAGACACCCTATAACAGCTGCTGGAGAGGTTTATCAAGGAAGAAACATCATCCTTTGTGAAGTTAAAGCTAGAAGCACTTCAAGGAGGAACTATACAAACATTGGATTGAATTTGAGCCCAGAGCTGACTTTGCACGTATAACGAGGTAAGTGTCAATTACACTTACCATAGTATGTCTTGCATTTGTATGGTTAATTCATACTTAGTAATGATGCATATACGTTAACATGATAACATAAATGCACCTTAATTGATTTGTTTGTTATGTGTACTATGTGTGATGATCTTATGATCATATACGGTTAGTATGAGTGCTAAGTGTATTAGCTTAAAGATGATATGAAATATGCTTTATGCTATGTGATTTTTGATATATGCCTTTGGTTGTTCATGTTGTTATGTGCATTTGAAATATGAAGTATGAACAAGACATGAATTGGAATTGATGGTTATTGCTTTTATGTTCATATGAGCCGTGTGCTTATGATTTAGTTTGATTTTCATGTTGTGTGCCAATGAACTTGAAAAACAATATAAAAGCATGAGATTGATTTTATGAATGCATATAAAACATTCACGTGTTGCATAAGCATAGTGTGACACGAGCTATGTACGAATTGGATGTGTTGTGTGCTGTCCCTACGAGTTGTGTGCTCTCTCTTTCTCTAAGCTGTCTGCTATCCTTTGCTGTGTGCTAGCAACGATTCCTCTACTGTATGATATAGAGGATTTTGAGGAAAAACCTAGGTCATACTATGTGTGATTGCATTGACATTTCACTCTCATTCCATATTGCATTCATTTGATATTTAATGCCATGGAATGAGTATTGATATGTTGATTGATGATGCTGTGTGATGTTGTTTCTATTCTTAAGGTTATATAATATGAAATGAAGCATATATATATGTGTATATATATATACATATATACACGTTATGGTTTGGCAAGCTCAGCAATAATATGTGCTATGTGATATGACTTAACTTGACATATTAAATATGTTGGCTTGATAATGTGCTATGTGAAGAGAGTTGGTGTGTTTTACTGTAGATATGGTATAAGCAATGCATGAGTTAAGTAATCACCTTAAGTAAATGCTAATATGTATTATTTTCCTTAAAATAGGAATTGGAATGTGCATTTTCGAGAGTCAGCACACCCATTGTGTTGACAACACGCCGTCGTGCTTAAGGTCAATCATGGCACCACAAACAGTGCCTGTGATATTTTGGAAAAATGAACTAGCTTGACCTCGTGATCAAAACAACACGACACGTGTTCCCTGGAAAATTTTTTGAACAAGAATTAAAAAATGAATTAAATACAGATCTGTGTGATAATTAATAAGGTTGTTTACCCTATTACATAAAGTACTTAAATCGTAATAAATAATGATTACTTATGCGTTAACTAGTTTGGTAAGTGTATAAAAAGCACTTATTGAGTATTGAAAATACTTAACTCTGTATGATTGTTTGTGATATTGTACAGATCGTAGGTAGCTGTTGCTAGACCAGAGATTGTGGTGATCAGAGCTCAGAGTGATACTAGTCAGAGGTCTGGGCTCCAAATTTTGTGCTTTGGATTTTCATCTTGTACATATTTGTACATTTATGTATATACATGCTTTCAGTTTGAATTTGATTTCAAATTTTTTTTCCAGCTTCCGTTTAGTTATATTTCGATTATTTATGAAATGGGCCAAATTTTATAATAGTGCATGTACTTTACTTTCTCTATACTCGATATTATTTTATTATTATATTCTTTTGAAATGAATTGTTTATTCAAAAATAAAGGTTTGTAAAAATGAGCTTCACATTTGGTGGTATCAGAGCAAGGATTAAATTCTTTGCGGACTGTGCCAAAAATTGCTTTCATTGTATCATGTTTTGGCAAAAGCTAAATGATTTGAACTTGTGATTTTTATAATAGATGGAGCTGACGTATCACATGATCACACTGCTGAGTCCAAACAGTCAGTGGAGGGATATGGGTCAACCCCAATACCTTCTGATCAGCCTGCACAGTCTATTGTATAGCTTAATATGCCTATACCTCCGTATGATCCTACATATACTCCATTCTTAGAGATGATGCAGAAGATGATGAGAAGGCAGAGATATTCTAGAAGTCAACCAACCATGAACACTGATAAAATATTTGAGGAAGTAAGAAAGCAGAGGGAAAAACACATTTAAGGGCACGACCGATTCTACAATAGCAAAGGACTTGCTCAGACATACCGAGAGTATTCTGACTCGTATGAGATGTACAGCTGAGCAAAAACTGAGATATACTACTACTCTGCTTGAGAATGATGTCTAGAATTGGTGGAAGTCAGGTCCTAACAGTCAAAATAATCCCCTGATGTTGACTGGGATGACTTTCTCAAGAAGGTTTTGGGTAGCTCCAGTTCAATTGGAGGACAAAAGAAGACAGATTCTAGACTATCTCGTGGCATAGGCGAGAGTGGTAGTAGATAGTATATGGGATGAACAGGAGGTGGGAGGAGTTATTCCACCAGCCCTCTTATTTCTCAAGGCCGTGATACAAGTACATATACCGGTGGAGATGCTCGACTTTGTTATACTTGCCGTCAGTTGGGACATTTTAGTATGGACTATCTAGAGAGAAGAGAGCCTCAGGGAGGAGGCGTATCTAGGCAGAGCAGTGTTGGTGACAATAAAGCTACAACATCTACTAAAGGTAGTAGGGATAGAGGTGGACGAGGTACAGGGTCTACTTCTAGGGGAGGAGCAGCCTTCAGAGGTAGAGCAGGTGGATTAGTCGCACAGTCAGGGGCAGCACCATAACCTCAATTTTTTTCTATGAGCAGAGATGAGGCGGCAGAGAATCTGAATGTCATTACTGGTATGATTTCCATATTTGCATACGATACTTTGGTATTGATTGATTCGGGTTCCACTTGTTCATTTGTGAGTGAGTCTATGTTACAGAAGATAAGATGTAGTATAGAGTGTCTGGGATATACAGTTACTATTTCTATGCCAGTAGCAGGTACATTATTGGTGAGGCATATATTAAGGCATTGTGAGCTCAGAATTGGTAAATTGACATATTTGGTCGATTTATTCGTATTGAGGATGGTCGACTTCAGGATTATCTTAGGGATGGATTGACTATCAAAGAACAAGGTGATGGTTAATTGTTATGCAAAAGAGGTATTAGTTGAGGTTGATAGTGAGAGAAAGGTATTGCTAGTCTTCGAGCAGAAGATTATACATTCTTATTTGATTTCAGCAGTTGTCGTTGCTAGATGACTAAGAGAGGGATGCGAAGCTTACTTAGCTTCTGTGATTGATTTGAATCAATCAAAGCTAAAGGTGAAAGATGTTAAGATTGTACGAGAGTATCTTGAGGTATTTCCTGAGGAGTTAGAGGATTACCACCTCAGCAAGAGGGTGACTTTAGGATAGAGACTGTACTGGGAGCAGCTCCAGTATTAATTGAACCATATCGAATGACAGTTGTAGAATTATAAGAGTTAAAAAAATAGCTGGACAAGCTATTAGAGAAAGTTTTCATACGATTGAGTGTATCACTTTGAGGTTCAATAGTGCTATTTGTGCAAAAGAAAGATGGTAGTATGCGATTGTGTATTGACTATCATCTTTGAACAAGGTGAAAGTGAAAAATAACTATCTGTTGCCATAGATTGATAACTTGATTGATCAACTACGAGGAGCTACAGTGATTTCTAAGATAGACCTTAGATCGAGTTATTGGCAGCTGAGGGTAGAGGAGAGTTTGCTATTAAATACGACATTTAGAACTTGATATGGGCACTTTGACTGTAAAGTTATGCCATTAGGGTTAACTAACATGCCAACAGTGTTTATGGCTTTGATGAATAAGGTATTTCAGTCATATTTGGCTCAGTTTGTTGTCATATTCATTGGTGACGTTTTGGTCTATTCGAGAGACAGAGGAGAGCACGAAAGACATCTTCGAATCGTGCTGGAGTTGTTAAAAGCAAAAGAGGTATATGATAAGTTCAGCAAATGTGAGTTTTGGATGTGAGAGGTTGTCTTTTTGGGACATATGATTTCAACAACATGAGTTAAACCTGATCCTAGTAAGATTAAACAAGTACAGGAATGGGAAGTTCCTAAAAGTATGATAGAGGTGGGAAGTTTCTTTGGTTTGGTAGGTTACTATCAAAGATTTATTGAGGATTTCTCGAGGATAGCTAGACCGATGACATCTTTGTTGAAAAAGAATGCTCCGTTCGTTTTTAATGATAAGTGTCAGGTGAGTTTTCAGGAGTTGAAGAAACATTTATTCAAAGCTCCAATTCTTATGTTACCTAGTTAGGGAGGCAGATTGGTTGTTTATACAGATGCATCTAGAGCAGGATTGGGCAGAGTATTAATGCAGCATGACAGAGTTATTGCTTATACTTCGTGACATTTAAGACCATACAAAGCTAACTACCTTATGCATGATCTGGAGTTAGCTACAATCATTTATGCTCTGAAGGTTTGGCGACATTATTTGTAGGTGAGACTTTTTAGATTTTTACTGATCATAAAAGTCTCAAGTACATTACGACTCAGAAAGAGCTGAACCTGAGGCAGAGACGCTGGATTGAGTTATTGAAGGATTACAACTGCACTATTGAGTATAATCTGGGAAAGGCGAATGTAGTCGGCGATGCTTTAAACCTGAGGCAGAGTCGTTATTTGTATTGCGAGAGCTTCAAGTGCAGTTGGATTTGGTTGAGGATCACATATTAACGAATATTTGAGTTAGACCTTTGATGCGAGAGTTGATTAATGAGCATCAGAAAGAAGATGATCATTTGATGCAAATCAAAAAGAAGGTTAAGAAGGGAAAGGTAGCTACTTCTCATCAATTGAATGATGAGGGAGTTTTGTATTATAGGGAGCGATTATACATTCCAGATATAGCCGAGCTGAAGAATGACTTGATGGTTGAGGCTCATTCTTAACCGTATTCGGTACATCCTAGTAGTAATAAGATGTATCGAGATATGCAGAAAATGTACTGGTGGGTAAACATGAAAAAAGAGATAGCTGAGTTTGTAGCGAGATGTTTACCTTGTCAGCAGATCAAGGCAGAACATCAAGCTCTAGCTGGAAAGTTATGATTATTAGAGATTCTGAAATGGAAATGGGAGAAGATCACCATGGATTTCATTGTGGGCTTACCAGGGACGTTTAGACGTCATGATATTTGAGTGATAGTTGATAGATTGATGAAATTAACACATTTCTTAGCCATTTAATAGGATGATACGTTGGATAAGCTGGCTAGTTTTTATGTTGCTGAGATTGTTAGATTGCACGGTGTTTCAATCTCTATTATGTCTGATCGTGATCCTAGGTTTACATCTAGATCCTGGCAGAGTTTACAGGATGCAATGGGTACCCGATTGAGGTTTAGTACAACTTTTCATTCATAGATTAACAGACAGTCTGAGAGGACAATTCAAACAGTTGAAGATATGATGCGAGCTTGTGTTTTAGAGTTTAAAGGTAATTGGGACGATCATTTACCTTTGATTGAGTTTGCATAAATGATAGTTATCATTCTAGTATTAGGATGACACCTTATGAGGCTTTATACGGGTGACGGTGTTAGAGTTCAGTGTACTAGGATGTTGAGGGTTTGCGACAGACAGAGGGACCAGAGTTGGTTCAGCAAACTCTCGAGAAAGTGAATGTTTTTAAAAGATGTATGAAAGTGGCTCAAGATCCCGTAAGAAGAGTTATTCTGACAGACATCATTGGGAGATAGAGTATGATGTCAGAGATAGGGTGTTCTTGCGAGTTTTTCCCTGGAGAGGTGTTATCAAATTCAGGCGAAGAGGTAACTTGAGTCCTAGATATATCGGACTGTATGAGGTTATTGAGAGAGTGGGACCATTTGCGTATCGATTGAGGTTACCAGATGAGTTGTCCCGATTGCATGATGTTTTCACGTATCTATGTTGAGACGGTACCGATCTTATCCTAGTCATGTGTTAAGGACTCTAGAGTTGGAGATATTAGAGGACTTATCTTATAAGGAGGAGCCTATTGAGATTCTGGATGGACAAATGAGACGGTTACAGAATCGGGAGATTCCTATGGTACTGAGAAATGGAGATTCTATTCGTAAAAGGAAGCTACCTGGGAGGTCGAGAGTGATATGCGACAGTTGTACCCGTATCTGTTTTTAGACACGGAGTTAGAGGCTTGAGGTATGTTCTAATTTGAGACTCTGATGTTATAATAGTAATTCTGTTATGTTGATGTTGTTCTGTTGTTGTTTAGTGTTCAAATTAAGTATGGTATGTTGAAAACTTAAGTATACCATACTTAAGTTAATTGGAATTAGTAGCGATTTGATCCGATTTATATTTCGGGGGCAGAATTTCTTAAGTGGGGGAGAGTTGTAACGCCCTGGAAATTTATCGAATTAATCTATTTGAAAAATAGAGTAAGAGAGAGTTGAATCAGCAAGAAAATAGAAAAATGCAAAACCAGAGTATGGGCACTGGCACGAGCACGATCGTGTTGGAGGGCGTGCTCATCATTTTGGAAATGGATCAGTATGGTCTCATGCACAACCTGATTAAAACTCGTGCTAAAAATGCACGACACAACTATGAGCACGACCCGTGCCATGGATCGTGTCGACTGGGCTGTTTAAACATAACCGAATGATCATTACTGTTTCATTCGAAAACAGAGCAAAAGTTGAGAAAGAACACGAGAGAATAGAACAGTTGTTGGAGAGGTTTAGCAAGGAAGAAACATCGTCCTTTGTGAAATTGAAGCTAGAAACAGTTTAAGGAGGAACTGTAAGAACATTGGATCGAAGTTGAGCCCAGATCTGACTTCGCACATATAACGAGGTAAGTGCCGATTACACTTACCATTGTATGTATTGCATCTGTATGGTTAGTTCATGCTTGGTAATGATGCATATACGTTAAGATGACAGAAAAAATGCGTCTTAATTGATTTGTTTGCTATGTTTACTATGTGTGATGATCTTATGATCATATAAGGTTAGTATGAGTGCTAAGTGTATTAGCTTAAAGATGATATGAAACATGCTTTGTGTTATGTGATTTGTGATATATGCCTTTGGTTGTTCATGTTGCTATGTGCATTTGAAATATGAACTATGAACAAGGCATGAATTGGAATTGATGATTATTGCTTTTATTTTCATATGAGCTGTGTGCTTATGATCTAGTTTGATGTTCATGATTGCTGTGTGCTAATGAACTTGAAAAACAATATAAAAGCATGAGATTGATTTTATGAATGCATATAAAACATTCATGTGTTAAGCATTGTGTGACACGAGTTGTGTGCGAATTGGACGTGCTGTGTGCTGTCCCTACGAGCTATGTGCTCTCTCTTTATAGAAGTTGTATGCTATCCTCTTCTGTGTGCTAATGAGGATTCCTCTGTTGTGTGCTAAAGAGGATTTTGATAGAAAACCCAGGTCATACTGTATGCGATTGCATTGACATTGCACTCTTATTCCATTTTGCATTCATTTGATGTTAATACCATAGAATGAGTATTGATATGCTGATTTATGAAGCTGTGTGATATTGTTGTTATTCTTAAGGTTATGTAATATGAAATGAAGCATATATAGATATATGTTATGGTTTGGCAAGCTAAGCAAGAATATGTGCTATGTGATATGGCTTAACTTGACATATTAAATATGTTGGCTTGATATAATGTGCTATGTGAAGAGAAGTTAGTTGTTTTACTGTAGATATGGTATAAGCAATGCTTGAGTTAAGTAATCACCTTAAGAAAATGCTGTTGTGTGTTGTTTTCCTTAAAATCAGAATTGGAATGTACATTTTCGAGACGCAGCACGCCCATCATGTTGACAACACGCCCTCGTGCTTAAGGTCAGCTTTGGCACCACGAACCGTGCCTATGATATTCTGGGAAATGAACGAGGACAACCTCGTGCTCAAAACAACACGACCTATGTTCCCTGGAAAAATTTCTGAACAATAACTAAACATTGAATTAAATACAAATCTATGTGATAATTAATAGGGATGTTTACCCTATTGCACAAAGTACTTAAATCGTAATAAATAACGATTACTTATGCACTAACTACTTTGGTAAGTTACGAAAAACACTTACTGAGTATTGAAAATACTCAGATTTTTTTTGATATTGTACAGATTGTAGGTAGCTGCTACTGGACCAAAGATTATGGTGATCAGAGCTCAGAGTGATACTAGTCAGAGGTCTGGGCTCTAGATTTTGTATTTTAGATTTTCATCTTGTACATATTTTTACATTTATGTATATACATGCTTTCAGTTTGAATTTAATTTCAAATTTTGTTTTCCAGCCTGTTTAGTTATATTTTGGTTGTTTACAAAATGGGCCAAATTTTATAAAAGTGCATGTATTTTACTTTCTCTTTCCTCCTTCAAATGCCAAATAATTTCCTCTTCATCATTTTAACAATCAAGTGTTCAAATTTGATTTCATGTCCTTCCTCCAAATGCCAAATAATTTCAACATCTAAGTTGGTGACGTTGTTGTTGTTAGCTTTCTTTGGGAAGATATTTCTATCAATAACATAATAAAACAACTGATATGAAATGGGAAGATCTACAACTTCTAAAAGTTGGTCATTAGTAATTACCAATGTATCTGTAAGCCTAGCCAACCCCATCTCTAAATTGAAACTAATCTTTTTCTTCGTCATCATAATAAACATTATGGTCATCATTCTTATTCATGCTTCTATCATCACTTGAACATGTTGGCCTAAATCATCGTGTCTTCATTCCAAACTAAGTACACAACCTATCCTTATTAAAAACCACATAACATCCCTTAGCTCTAGTACGATGAACATATCCTTGATCATTTGAGATTCTCACAATATTCCTATTAGCATAGAATTCTATAGTAAGATCTTCACAAATGTCATCCTCATATTCTAACATATCAAATATTCCTTTCTCCCCAAAGTCCTCAAATAAGTCACTATAATGAGTTTACAATATATTTTGCCAATAAATTTCATAGATGGAAAGAGGAGTTCATTCCTCAACACCTTATTATAGACTTCTTATGTCTTATCATTGACAAAGCTAGAGAGAACTTGCTCATTTTCCCTTGATACTCCACCTTGAGATGAAGAGCCCTTTAATCATATTTGCTCTTGTCTTTGTTTCTTCTTTTATGTTTCTTGTGAGACAGGACTCTCATTATCCCTTCGAGATTGTTTGCCTCTTGTTCTTACCATATGCAAGAATTTGAGAATATTGGAAGTATTTGGAAAGTTATGGTTGGGATAGGGTTTTAATGATTTGGAGTTGATTTAGATAATTTTAATGTTAATTCGATGGATGTGGAGTATTTGGAGGTTGGGTTTTTGGATTTTGAAGCAATTGGTTGGATGATTTTATTTCTTCTTTATTTGGTGGTGAGAGGTCTGTCATGACCCTTTGAGATTTTTTGCTTTTGTTCTTACCATATGTGAGAATTTGAGAGTTTTGGAAGAGGTTGGAAAGGGGGTTAGAAAGGGGGTTCGGGTGATTTGGAGTTGATTTTGAAGTTTTAAGCGTTAATTGGATAGATTTCGAGTGTTTCGAGTGTTTGGAGGGTGGGTTTTTGATTTTTGAACCGATTTGGTGGTTAGATGATTGTTTTAGTTGATTTAGTCAATTGAAGTTGAGAGGCTTTTCAGGAAGAATGAGAGAATGAAGTGTTTGGTCGAGTGGGTTGTGTGATTATAGGCTACTATACATGCAAGTAGTTGACTAAGTTCACTGTTAGTCAACTAATGTTGAGAATTTTTGTTGACAAAATCACATGTTACTCGACTACCCGAATTGTGATACTCTACTAATTATTTATTATCCATTTTCTATAGATCACTAAGTTATAAATAAAATATTAACAATACACAAATATGGACTAGAATTTTTTTTCTCTCTAGATAGTCATATTTATGTTTCTTAATAACATAATTTTAATTATTGGTTATCATATTAACATATAGAATCATTAGATGCCTATGCATATGACATGAGAATTGGAGATTGACGTGCTAGATAAACATGTGAAACTAAACGTATTTGATGAAAAATGGTATTTGCTACAATCCTATTGGTCTGAAAAGGTGTAATATGAAAAGAGTGAACTTATAGCTTAGTAAGTCTCATCATTCTAACCATCAAGTGTATGGGACACAGCAAAAATATTTTCTTTATTCCCTTCGGAGGAGGCCCAAACAATACAAGATATCCCTCTATGCGAAAGGAGCCAAGAAGACTGCTGGACCTGGAACCTTGATAGAAAAGGACTATTTTCTGTCAAAAATGTGTACAAACTCTTGTCTGCAAGCCCCCATAATCAAATCACTGAACTGACTCCCATTATATGGAAAGACCTCTGGAAGACGGACGTGGCACCCAAGGTGAAGAATCTTGCATGGAGACTGTTGGCGAAGTGCTGGCCAACGTAGAAAGCCTTACAAGATAAACATGTACAGGTTGCCGATGATTGTCTCCAATGTGGAAGTGCAGTTGAGGATAGTGTTACGAAAATTAAAAGAAAACAAAGAACATTCCTGTACACAAAAAAGCTGTCCTTAAAGGAATTATGCCCCGCTATGTTGCTGCTGGTTTTGGGCAAAACCCTTCTAGGATTAAACAAGACACAACAATATTTCTGAAAAGCAAATCCAGAAATATTCACAAGAGCGTTTTATGTATATGATTGTTATCTGGAAAACTAAAATGAAGCATATATTTATAATACATAACAGCCACTTTATGAAAAGAAGTGACTATTAATTCTTAATGAAAGGTGGCAACCTTTGGGTTTTTCCATGTGAGATTAGTTTACTACTAATCCCAACAAGTAGAACCCTGCATGGCATGCAACAAGAATTATACAGAACATATGTAATTATTGCTGCACATATATAATTCCAGAGTGCAGAAAAACTGATTCATTCTTCTAGAAACTAAATGATATAAACGATCAGAGAGGGAATTAAGGATAAAACCTCTACAGCGGATTTCATCTTCTTGACGTTTCTTTCGAGTAGCAATAATAGTTTCAAAATCTTGGTAAGATGGTTCAGGAATCGGTTGCAAATTTCCTGACAGCAAGTAAGCAATTTCCAATTCAGTATGGAAGAACAACAACTTGTCTTTCCAGCGATTGAAATTCGTTCCATCAAAGCAATCCAATTTGAACACGTTAGATTGCACATCTTGTTGAAAACAGAATCAGAACTTTGCTTCTCAATTATATTAATTCCTTTAAGTTTGTTACGAAAATAAAAAAAATGAAGAACAGTCTTGTACGCAAAAAGCTGTCCTTAAAGGAATTATGTCCCCACTATGTTGCTGCTGGTTTTGGGCAAAACCCTTCTAGGCTTAAACAAGACACAACAATATTTTTGAACAGCAAATCCAAAAATATTCACAATAATGTTTTTGATGTATATGATTGTTATTATGGAAAACTAAAATGAAGCATATATTTATAATACATAACAGCCACTTTATGAAAAGAAGTGACTATTAATTCTGAAAGCAATCTACAGGATATTTAATGCGCAGTATTTATACGGTAACGAAACTAACCTGATACGCGTCGCAACGAAATAATTGAACCACACAGAAAATTCCCAATCACGTTCTAGATGTTCCTTCCACGGATATATTGTTGTATATCGAGGATAGCGGTACATTTTTCTTTTGGAAATAGATCCAAAAGATCAATAAAGCGCTTCAACCATTACTCAGATTCTATGGTCAATAATGCCATGCAAGTCTGTTTCTTGCTACACCAAGAAATTACTCCATTTCCCAATGTGAAAATGTACCCGAACGTGGATTTCCTCCCGTCTTTATCCATTGCATGACTCGCATCAGTATATCCTTTCAATTGCAGATCTCTTCCTTGGTAACAAAGGGAATAATTTGAAGTCCCCTTCAAATATCTAAGTATCCTCTTCACTG
>CANYCX011851802.1:0-15396 GCA_948193385.1 Breynia disticha f. nivosa | reverse complement strand
AGTGGACTCTCTCCCTTGCCGAGTAAGGCTCCGGAGCAATGCATTTGCATGTTTCATATGCATAAGCTTAGTGCATTCATTCTTGCATACATTTATTTAAGATCATGTTGTTTGAAAACCCAAATTTGCTAAGCTTGTGGGGATATGTGTATGTGCGTTTATATGCGTTGCTGAGCTTAAATTGATGTGGTAATTTCCTTAATTTTTGTTGAGAGTTCGATTGTTGATAAAATGATGACCTTGCTTATGTTATATGTGAATTGGGTATGAATATGTTGATGACTTGAAGTTTGGACCAGTTGTTGAATGATAATGCATTGGTTGTGGTAAAGGTGTCGAGTGTGATATATATATATATGTAGGAGCATGTGAGTTCCAAGTTTTAAAATGAAACAATAAGAGTAACTTTGAGTATATGTGCTGGCTTAAATGTTTGATAGTTGCGTGAATTGGATAAATGGTTGTTTTGCTTGAGTATGGATGTATTTTTACTTGAAGTGACTAAATTGTTGTATGGAAATGTTATGATATATGTTGGCTTGATTGGATGAATAGAAGTGCTTAGGAAATTCAATTTGCTATCTGATCTGCAGGGGCAAACGGCCAGGGAACGGCCACCAAACCGTTCCCCATGGCCGTTCACCTCTGGACAATTGTCCTGCAGGGGAAAACGGCCAGGGAACGGCCACCAAAATCGTTCCCCATGGCAGTTCATCCCTGGAGAACCGTTCTGCAGCGGCAAACGGCCAGGGAACGGCCACCAAAACCGTTCCCCATGGCTGTTCCCCCTCTGAACGTTTTGCCTGGCAGGGCAAACGGCCAGGGAACGGTTTGGAGGCCGTTTCCCTTGCCTGTTTCCCCTGTTCAGTCTTCCAAAAGATCGCCTAAATGATGTGTTGACTTGTGGTTTGTTTGTGATAATTAAAATACCTAAACTATAGTGGAATTGGAGGAAATTATGCCGAGGATGGCCGAAGTTCCCCTGCGCATCGCAGTCTTCCAACTTAAGGATTGCTTACTGAGTATTTGTAAAATACTCACCTGTTGTTTGGTTGTTTTAAATATGTGCAGAGTGACAGGTATCAGGGACGGGACTACTTGATCGGCGAGGCTGGCGGTGCGATACTGAAGGTCGAGCTCCGGGTTGGTTAAACTTTTGAATGTTTCTTATGTATGCAACATTAGTAGAGGTGTAATTACATATATTCCATGTTTTCGCATTTTAAACTCTGATGAACAAATGATTTGTATTAACGCATTGAAAACCATTGTTCTGTCTTTTCTCACTGACATAACTTGTTTGATTGAATGTTTTAAAAAAAAAATATTTCGAAAAATCACAAAAATTTTTTAAAATGAACTTTATTATTTTTGGCGTCACAGCTCGTGTTTGTTTGCGCATGACGTGTCAACTGGGAAAGCTGTTGAGCACGCCCTCATGTTCATTCGGTACGATCTCGTACTGTTCCCATGCACTTCAATTATTCAATATTCTGATTTCCATTTAATGAGTATTTGTGAATACTCATCGATTTGAATGTTGAATCGTGGTGCAGATCGTATATAGCTGCTTTTGGACTTGCGAGCTGTTGATTGGAGGTATATCGAGATGATGTACGAGGTCCGACTCCAGTGTTTTATTCAACTTTTGATTTGTACAGACTTTCACATATATGTAAATATGATGTTTTGCTTCCGCTGGTGTGTATGTGTTTTATATAAATGATTTTTGGCCCGAGATTGGGGTATATTTATATATAAGATATTACCTATATTAAAGCTTGAGTTTATCCTATTTCTTTTATTATTTAAATGGGGCAAAAAATTAGAAATAATTGTGTTTTAAATTTGAGCTCCACATTTAGTTGTATTAGAGCAGGGATTAAATTCTTTGCAGACTGTGCCAATGAATGGGACACTTGTGTGTGGATTTGAAAAGCTGAATTTTAAAAAATTTGTTTTAAAACAGATCGAGCTTGGAGATGATATATCGCCTGATCATACAGTAGAGTCCAAAGATTCTGTAGGATGCACAGAAATGTCATGGAGTGCACAACTATTCAGGACAACAGCGTGAACAACACTAGAACAGCCCTTACAGTTATAGATAAAATCAAGGATGGCAGACCATCCAAAATTTTCATAGGGGTGCAAGACCTAACCAGCCCTACGTTTCCAACAACAGCAACAATAGCCACAGTAACAACATGCCCCTCTAATAGAGTGAAAACCATAATTGTAGGATATCCTCTTAAAGTTTATTCAGGTCAGTGATGCCCGCTTTTAGATAGTGAAGACCTTAATAGGCACCATGAAAGCAACACTCTATAACATAGAGAAGCAAGTGGGGCAATTGGCGAAAGAAGTCTAAAAAAGACAGCCAGGTGCTCTGCCTGGCAACACAGAAGTTAACTCAAGAGAGCATATTTAGGAAATCATGTTCTAGATTGGTCGAGAGCTTTCTCAGGTACCAAATCTTGTTAAAATACATTAGTTGACACATTTGTGCACCTACTAAGGCTAGTTGGCAAGAAGACGAGAAGGATCCCATATTCAACTTTATTGAACAAAGAGCATATGGACACATAATTTGGTAAATTTCTTGACATATTTAAGCAATTACATATTAACATTCCCTTTATTGAGGCTTGAAGCCTCGAATTTTATGATGCGCAAATAGACATTTGAGGAGTTTGATCGGAGTACTATACAGCGATTAAAGACCTCACTCGAGGATCCACCAATTCTCGAGCTGAAGACTTTATCAAATCATTTGGAGTGTTTATTTTTTCACCAGATAATAAATTCCTAGTAATTATTTCATCTGTTTTGCAGGATAAGTAAAAGGAACAAGTATTGGCAGTACTCTAAGGGCACAAAAGAGCCCTGACATGGAAGATTTCACGCATTCGAGGGATTGACCGATCCTTCTGATGGAGGATGAATACAAGCCAATTGTTCAACCTCAACATCGACTGAACCAAAAAGATGAAAGATGCAGTTCGTGCTAAGATAATAAAATTGCTTGATGCAAGTCTTATCAAAGAGGAATGGCAGTGGTAGCGAACGAGAAGAATGAACTCATCACAGCATGTGCAATCACTGGGTGCGTATATGCATTGATTACAATCAACTTGATGATGCCACTTGCAGAATCATTTCCCATGTTACTTGTAGATCAAATGCTTGAGAGGTTAGCCAGTCATTGTTTTACTATTTTTTAGATGGTCTCTTTGGTTATTTTTAGATTCTGATTGGGTCGGAGGATCAAGAGAAGACGAAATTCACATGCCCCCATGGGACCTTTGCATATAAGCGAATGCCATACAGACTGTGCAACGCGCCTACCACATTTTAGTTGTGCATGATGGCAATCTTTGACGATCTTGTCGAAGACATAATGGAGGTATTTATGGATGATGTTTATGTGTTTATTATTCTTTTGACCAATTTTAGTCCGTGTGTTAAAACAGTGCGAAGACATTAATATGGTTCTAAATTAGGAGAAATCCCATTTTGTGGTCACTGATGGCATTACCTATGACACAAAATCTCTATTCGAGAGATATAGGTAGATCAAGAAAAAATTAAAACAATTAAAAATCCATCACCCCTAAATTCTGTCAAAATGGTCAGGAATGTCTTAGAACATACTGGGTTCTATCGTTAGTTATTAAAGACTTTTAAAAATTACCCGACCAATGACCTAGTTAATCAAGAAAGATATAGTTTTTTATTTTAATGAAGCATGTGTATCAACATTTGAGATACTAAAAATTAAATTAATTCATTCTCCTATTTTAGTTGCACCTGGTTAGAGTCAACCTTATTAGTTGACATGCAACAGTAGTGATTTTTCCATAGGCATTGCTCTTGGACAATGACACAGTAAACATTTTCAGCCTATTTATTACACTAGCAAAACACTCAATGATTCTCAATTGAATTACACCACTATAGAAAAGGAGCTACTTACAGTTGTATTTGCCTTTGATAAGTTTTGTCCTTATTTAATACTCTCAAAAGTTGTTGTTTTCACTGACCATGCTACGTTGAGATATTTGTTGAATAAGATATATGCAAAGCCCAGGTCGATCAGGTGGATACTACTACTACAAGAGTTTGATTTTTAAATCAAAGACAAATGAGGAGCTAAAAATGTGGCGGCTGATCAGATGTCTCTTTTGGAGGGCGTTATCAACGATCCAAAAACAAAGCTGCTGCTGAACGACTTTTTCCCCAATGAAGAGCTGTTCAAAATGCTTGAGGTGATTACTGGAGGACATTACAGTGCCAATTGTACAATATAAAAAATGTTATAGGCAAGTTTATATTGGCCCACTTTATTTAAAGATGCACAGATGTATGTTTCCATTTGTGAGAGATGTCAATGTTTACATAATACCTCTCATCGCAATGAAATGCCTCAGAATTTCATTTCTATTTGCAAAGTGTTTGATGTGCGGGGAATTGACTTGATGGGTTCATTTCCCTTGTCTTATGGGCATAAGTATATTCTGGTTCTTGTAGACTATATGTCGAAATGGGTCGAGACAAAAGCCTTGGATACAAATGATGCGAGAGTTGTGGTGAAATTTCTAAAGTCATTATTTTCTTGTTTAGGATCACCTCGAGAAATTATTAGTGATAGAGGTTCACACAATTATGACAGTCAATTCTCCAAAACACTTAACAAGTAAGGTCATGCCCATAGAGTGACAATTGTGTATCACCTACAAACTAGTGTTGAGGTTGAGGTCACTAATCGAGAATCAAAACATAATTTAGAGAAGTTCGTAGAGCGTCATATAAAATATTGGTCGGTTAAGTTAGAGGATGCCTTGTGGGCCTATCGTATTGTTTTTAAAATGCCTATAGGTTTTATGTTTTTTAGGTTAGTTTACAGCAAGACATGTCACCTCCCAGTTGAACTTGAGCATAAGGCATTTTGGGCCATTAGATCTATAAATCTTGATCTGTCTATTGCAGGTCCATATTAAAAATTTCAACTGAATAAGCTAGATAAATGGAGGATGAAGGCGTATGAGAACAATAAGCTATACAAGGAACGCTCCAATCATTACCACAATTGGCGTCTCAAACCTACGAAGAACTTTGCCGAGGGTGACTTCTGTACAACTCTCAATTGAGGCTCTTTCCTAGAAAGTTGAAATCCACATGGTCCAAATCATTTATGGTGACTCTTGTCTTCCCATATGGAACTATCAAGGTATCCGCCCTGAAAAAGGTACTGTTTAAGGTAAGCATCACTGCTTGAAACTTTATCATGGACAAGTTCTCTCAGACCATATAGGGAAAATGTTCCCCTCGCTATGCCAGACACAAGTACAGTTTAAAGGTATCTGTCAGGCTCGAAACATTAAAAATGCTTCCTCGGAGGCAACCCAAGGTTTTTGTTGTGTTTTTGTTTTGTTTTGATTGTTTTGTTTTGTTTTTTTTTTCATTCAGGGATTAATGTTTGAAGCTTAATGAGGTAAGTTTCTTGACATCTGCACTGTAAAGTCAATGCAGTGGTGCCAAACGATTTGCAAAATGGGTAACCCAAACCATCTTGCCTCATGTTTTCAACACACTGGTAGCTCTAAAGCATAAAATGGTTTGGAAAATGATTTGGGTAAACCATTTCTTATCCCATTTGCAACTTCTGATTGCTTAAGAGAATGAAATGGTTTGAAAAATAGTTTCACCAAACCATTTCCAAACCCATTTTAAATAAAATGTTTTGTAAAAGTAATCCTTAAGTCCCTTTCTTTATTTGAGTTTTAAAAATATATAAAAAGGGCCAAAGGTCTACGAAGCGGCCTCACAAACCCATTTTAGAAACTGTTCTGGTTGATAAGTCAGAACATCATTTAAAAACCCAAATGATTTGGCAAATGGCTTTCCAGGTCATTTGGCTAGGCATTCTAATTGCAACACAGTACACGAGTTTAAATATTGAAAGGGTTTCGAAAATTGTCTTCTCCGACCATTTCCTGAACTGTTTTGACCTATGCAAACAACTTAAAAGGATCGAAAACTCTAGTTCCCTTTCATTTCAATCGTTTTGAAATCATAAGCAAATGTTCCACACATCGTTCTACCCATTTCCACTAAATTTCATCTGTTTATTTTTACAAAACTAGGTATGGGCTTCAATTCCTCTTTCTTTTCTCTATTGTTCTCTTGTTTTCATAAAGATTTATTGGACGAACTTGTGCTTTCCACTCTATTTGGATGTCCTACTTGATTTTTGCATAGATTTTCTGTTTTTTTGAACAAATTAGAGGAAGGTGAACTTATTATTAAATGTATATGGTTGGGTTGGTGGATTTAGACACTGTTGCCCTAAATATGCTTAGTTAGTGTGATTTTGGACAATTTTATTTGGATTCTTGTGTATTGAGGTACTATGTCGAGTTCTTGAACACATTAGTTGAAATTCTTATTAGGATCCAGTGAGTTTTAGAGTAAAATTATGACGATTTTGTTAGATTTTTGGATTAATATGCTTAATATGGTTAGTTTGTCTCTTTAATTAACATCCATTATGGCGCCCCTCACTTGTTGCTTTTATTATGGCTATATATGTTTAAACGCAGATGTCAGGTGAAGGATCTTCATGTAAAAAACAACCTGCTAGAAAGCACACGTGTAGACCAGATGATCAGTAAAGTTTGACCATTATTTTGCAATTCACTGACTAGCGCAGACAATAACAGTGCCTCGCTAATCTCTTGGCAAAACCCTTTGCCACGATACGCCTACCACACGGGGACGCACTCAACCAGTTAAGCCTCTAAAACGACGTGATTGAGCTCATTAGCTTTGGAGGATGGGATTGCAGCTTTGTGATCGACACTGCCAAATACAGGAAGCTAAGGTTATAGTTTCTAACATCATTTTTTATGTTTGAGCTTATAGAGGAGCTGGAGGGTGACATGATCTTTGTCGTGTTTTGGGCTTAGGGCGTGGAGTGTCAGCTGACACTCCATAACTTTCCTTACCGATTGGGGTTATATGATTAGGATTTCATGGTAGTGACAGCTTACCACGAGTTACATCATTCATTTCTGGTTGGGTTCAGTATTGTCGGTTATTGGGAGGAATTGATTGGCGGCCTCAACTTTAATCTCAACTGATCAAAACTATCACAGATTCGCTTGCACTATCTGATATACCTCCACTACATCATCACATCCACAATGTAACCACGCTAGGAGAGTCTGGGCAATATGACCACACAGGATTTCCTCTGGCTGCGCAACATGCACTGTTAGTGCCTGATTAATCTAGCAAACCGGCTAGCTCACTAAATCATTTTGATAGGTCATTATGCTACCCAGTTGTTATAGCGTCTGTAGTGGTTTGACGCCCTTCTATTGATGATTGAGGTACAATTCTTAGACATGACAGTGTTACCTCACATGCAGATGATCATTCGACTGCAAACTACATAGGGTATGTGATACAGGTTGTGAGGTGCTGTTGAGGATGATGTTCCTCCTACTGTGGAGGAGGGCCAGGCAGTTGAGGTTTCCACACTAGAGGCTCTGCCACCACTGTCTCTATATGGCCATCCGTCATAGCTTGACCAGATTTTCGCAACTCAGATTGCTTTCCAAAACGTTCCATTTCACCAAAGTTACAAAAGCTTTCCAATGGACGAAACAGGTTACAAAACAGTTTACCCCAAACAGTTTGAAATAACTAGACAAATAGAAGGTTTTATGATGATCAAAGCAGTTTGAGAAATGGCCTCTCTAGGCCAATTTCCAAAACCATTTCACTAGAAGAATATGCACTGGACTCTAGTAAACGACCTATGAATGTGTTTTCCAGCCAGTTTTGCGGGCCATTTCCAACTTACTATATTAATTTGAAGGTTCACATATAAATAGAAATTTGAAGAAAACTAAAAGGGAGCTTAAAATTGGGTGTCGTCAACACAACAAGAAGTTGATTAGAGTGAGAGAACATAGAGATTCGTGCAGAAAAACCACAACACGAAGAGATTTTTGACATAGGTCGTGGGATTATTACTTTTGTAAGACATTCAATGGGTTATTTTCATGTTCTATTCAATTCTTTTTCATTTCGTTATTAGCTTAGTCATTGGATAAACTAATTTCACATGGATATCTTGATGTGATGAGCCCTATGATGGTTTAGGTGTTATAATACTGATTGGTTATTGTTTTAATAACATCTTTTAAGATTCAACCACGTTGTTATTAACTGCTTAACTTTGAGTTAGGTTTTTGACTTCATCTTGGTTAATTAAGAAATTGTCATATGAATTAGGTCTTGCATGGTTAAAAGAATTTGTCTGTGGTTCTAGAGATAGAATTACAAAACTTCTCCATATTATTGTTGATATAGTAGAGGAAATGTATGAAATGGCAAAGCTAAATTAAGGGTTTTAGTTTATGAGAAATTTTGACTAATAAACTTAATCTTAGTTGTTAATTTAATGGAGAGATACTTTAATATAGAATACATATTCCTGTTGTCCAATACTGATTACTACTCAATAAGAATTAACTCATACACGTATGAAGTCTTAGGAGAAGTCAATACGTATCGCATCGTTCCTATTCAAATTGACCGAATTATCTTGTGTAATTTTCATCTTTCATATCTTGTTAATTTCAGTTTTAGATATTATTTTTAATTCACAGTTTTAATTACAGAGATCACTTTTGTTTAATTAGATAATAAGTCCATTGATAGTACTAGTACTTGTCTGTCTTTGTGGGATCGACACTCAATACTTCGGTTTCTCTACTACAGTTCGATAGGTACACTTGCCTAGCGAATTGTATTGTAGTGTAGTTCACACGTATCAAACATTGTCATGTCCATGTAAAATTCTAGGACATTACATAAAGATTTAACAGAGTACACAAACAAAACATTTAAGCACGCGGACGTTGTTCCCGTCCTTGTACATGGCCAATTCTGCAAAATTTTAAGAAAGTCACGCGAGAAGATAAGGTTTTTAGTGTTTTGGGTCATAGGAGCATTTGGCAGCCACCACACAACTCTATTATCATTCTCTCCTTGTTCCACCCAAATTTTCTGAGGGAACCAATGGCAAGTAACATGGTCAAAATAAAGCATAGGGTTAATTATAGAGCAGATAGGCCAACTACAGTTAGATATTAATGATTTTTTCTCTTGTTATCTTTTATGTGGTTTTCTTTTCTATTATGAACTAAACTCTTTTAGACACTGAGGTTGAGATGAACTATTACTTATTGAAATAGAGATTGGATTTTAGCTTTATTGTTGAGATGTTTGTTGACTGAAATTTAATTATGATTGCTTTTGCCATTGTTGATTGCTTGATGACCGCTTGTAATTGACAGATTAATACGTATAATCGAGAGATCGAATATATGATAGTTCACTTATATTTAAAAGGACTTGCATGCAAATCTAGAGATAGATCGACATAAATCCTCCAGATTAAGGTAAAACTTAATAGAGTAATTCATATATCACTAATGCAATATTAATTTCTTTAAATTAGGAACAAATTTCAGGTTAAGTTAGTTAACATTAGATGTTAATTACCTCGAGAGAGGGATGGATATAATTTAAGAATCACCACAGTCTAGTTTTAAACACATCAATAATTCTAATTCCATTTGATAGTTGAACAACTTTAAGGATTCAAAATTTAAGTGTTGCCTTCAGTTAAATGATTTTTATCTCTCAGTTTTGTATTTGTGTTGACTTAATTAATTGTTTAATTAGTAGTTTAATTCTTTTAATTAATTTCATCACATTTGGTAAACTATATAGTAATTAACAATGAGTAGCTAGTAATCCATCCATGTGGGATTGACACTTGAGGCACTTAAAGTCAGTTATTGCACTGATACGTACATTTGCCTATTGGCAACGTGGAGTAGACGATCATCAAGTTTTTTCCATCGTTGCCTAGGACTAATATTCTTTAAAATTAGTCGTTATTCGTTTAGTCATTTTATTTTTGGTTTTATTTTTATTTATTGATTTTGTTTTGTTTTAATTTGTTGGTTCCTTTAATTTTTTTTAGCTCTTGTCATTCTTGTTGCTTCTGTTTTCTTTTCGAGAACTACGTGGCTTTTATTTAAGTTCCTTGTAGATAATAGGTAGTTTATCCAGAGATTGAATGGACTCTCCATGTTTACTTGCAAAACAAAACACAATAGGGGATAGAAGAAGATTCAGATATAAGAATAGAGTCAGAAGAAGAAAATCTGCGTTTATCGACTAACCATATTTTCTAAAAAGACTCGATCTACCAACCGGTGACTATGTTGGACTATGCTAAGACAAGTTTAAATAGAGCAAGTCTAGCATTGTCCATCCAACAGTAGCTGAAAATAACATTGATATCAATCCTAATCAAGAATGGGCAAAACATCCCAATTTCTCTTGGGGTAGTCAGAACCAAAATAAACCAAGTTAACCACCAGGATTTCAATAACAACAAAAACATCAAAGGGCTAAGAAAAATTCTAACTTGAAGGATTTTTTTGACAAAATTTATGCAAGTTTCTGAGATGAAATTCACACAGTTAGAAACAAAGACAAAGAATCAGTTAGCTTCATTGTGTAACTTAGAAAATCAAGTTGCACAATAGCTAAAGTAATGTTAGAGAGACAACCAGATTCTCTACAACAAATAGAGAAACAAATCCTTGTGAACAAACAAAAGAAATTACTTTGAGGACTAAAAGGGAAATAGAGCAAGGTGAAGAAACAACTAAATTGCTAACAAAGCCCAATCCTAAAATTCCACCTGAGAAGCAGTTAGTTAGAGAATACAAGCCAATAATCCCATATTTTGCCATACTCAAGCAAGATTGCATGAATGAGAAGTTTGGTAAGTTCCTTAAATTATTTAAACTATTGAATATTAACATACCTTTTGTTGAAGCTTTGTCAAAGATGTGAAAATATCCTAAGTTTCTCAAGAAACTGTTATCAAGTAAAAGGAAGCTTGAGAAGATGTCTATAGTCTATTTGAAGAAAGAATGCTCAACTCTTGTGTAAAATAAACTACCTAAAAAATTACAAGATCCAGGTAGCTTTACTATACCTTGCATTTTCGGTAGTTTGTTAGTTGAGAAAGCTCTTGTATATTTGTGTGCCAGTATAAATCTTATGACAAATAAGATGTTCAAACAATTAGGACCGAGAGAACCAAAATCAACTCAAATGAGTTTGTAGTTAGCTGACAAATCAATAAAATATCCACGTGGAGCAATTGAGGTTGTATTGGTAAAGGTACATAAATTTATTTTTATAATAGACTTTGTGATTTTGGATATGGATGAAGATAGAGAAGTGCATTTGATTCTTGGCAGACCATTTTTAGTTAACGATAAAGCAATTATTGGTGTGAGTAGTGATAAATTAGTTCTTTCAGTAGTAGATGCAATGATAACATTTTATATATCCAAATTTATGCACAAACCTATTGAGAAGGATGATACTTGTTGATCTATTGACATTGTGGATTTTCATAGTTGAATATTTTTTTGCTGGAACTGGTTAACAATAATGTTTTAGAGGAATATGTAACATGAGAAGAACAACACACTAATGCAAAAATATTAACCAAGCATGAAGTGTTGGAAAAATAATAGGTAAATAGAGATAAATTTTGAGAAATTATTACCATAGGAAGTTAAGAAGTCAAAACTTTCGACTAATGAACCACCAGTTTTGGAGCTAAAAATCCTACCCGAACTTATCAGGTATGTCTTATTGGAAAAGGAATCAAAGCTCCTTGTAATCATTGGCACTAATCTTAGCAAGACTCAAAAAGCCAAACTTATCAATTTTTGTAGAGAATATAAACATGCCATCCCTTGAAAAGTCTCTAACATAAAAGTTATAAGTCCTTCTTTCTGTACTCATAAAATACTAATGAAGGATATTTTTAAATCTATTATAACACCCTAAAATTTTATTCCTAAAACTAGATATAAATCAAAGTAAATGATAATAGGAGAGTTAGACATTCTAACAAGCGCAATATGTCAGAGGGACAATGGTTAAAAATGAGGAATTAATCATCCAGGGATGAATAACATACGTTATCGATAGGAATAATGGATGTTATGCTAGGAAAAATCCCAGAATAACATAGGTTGATTAACGTCCATTATCTAATCCAAAATCTATGTTATCAGGACTCTGTACAGGTCATTAAAAAGGTAATTACCTAACACACGATCTAGAGTTGGCAGCTATCATACATGCTTTAAAAGTATGTCGACAATACTTATATGGAGAAACATTCAATATTTTTATGAACCACAAAGCCTTAAACACGTGACTACTCATAAGGAGTTTAATTTAAGACAGGGAAGGTGGATGGAGCCTATTAAGGATTATTATTGTAGTATTGAGTATCACCTATGAAAGGCAAACGTTGTGGTTGGTGCACTGAGTCAGAAAACAAAAGAACTGCCAGATTCCATCACCTATAAAGTTGAATCCATTTTTATCTTGAGGAAATTATAAGTTTAGATTGATGTGATAGAGGGCGCGATGTTAGCCAATATTCAAGTAAGGCCAAACATCTGTGATAAAATTGCCAGCAGACAAAAAGAAGATCTGAGGTTGATGGGAATTAAAAGGAAGGTGAAGAAGGGTAGGTGGAAACCCGTTATAGAGTGGATGAAGTGGGTATGTTGTATTATGGACAATGGTTATGCGTATCAAACATTTTGTTGTTGAAGAAGAAATTATGAAGGAGGCTCATTCATCTGCTTATGCGATACACCCAGGGAGCACTAAGATGTATTGAGATTTGAAAGAGTTTTACTGATGGCCTATGATGAACTTTGAGGTCGTAGAATTTATCGCTAAGTGTCTGACAGGTCAAAAAATAACGGCAGAACATCAAGCCCCTATAGGTAAATTAAGATCACTTACTATTCCCAAGTACTAAGGATTTCATTATGGAGATACTAAGGATGTTTAGAAAACACGATTCAATTTAGGTAATAGTGGATCGTCTGACCAAATCAGATCACTTTTTAGCAATCAGGCAGAATGATTTATTAGACCGACTGGCTAATAGGTATGTAGCTAAGGTTGTGAGATTGCATTGGATATCTACTTCCATTGTGTCTAATAGAGATACATGATTCATGTCTCAATTTTGAGAAAGTCTACAGAAGGCCATGGCCACCAAGTTACATTTTAGTACCGTTTTCCACCCCTAAATAGATGGTCAATCAAAAAGAACTATACAGCCAATTGAGGACATGATGAGAGCTTGTGTTATGGAATTCAAAGGCAATTAGGATGAACACCTACCATTGATCGAGTTCTCTTGCAACAAGAGTTACAATTCCAGCATTAGCATGACACCGTATGAAGCTTTGTATGGAAGAAGGTGCTAGTGTCCTATCTGTTGGATGTGGAATGGTTGAGACAGTTGGAAGGAACAGAGCTGGTACAACAAACTTTAGAAAATTTCAAAATGGTTAAGAAGTGTATGAAGGCTGCACAAGATCAAAAATCCACTATAAGAGACACCACGATGAAATGACATATGAAGTACGAGAGAAAGTATTTTTATGAGTGTCACCATGGAGAGGTGCAATACCGTTTGGTTGGAGAAGGAAGCTGAGCCCGAGGTACATTGGACCTTATAAGATATCAGATAGAGTAGGACCCCTAGCTTATAGGTTGAGATTACCTGCAGAGTTGGCAAGGTTACATGATGTATTTCATGTTTCAATATCGTTCTGATCCTAATCATGTAATGTCAGAGCGAAAGTTATAAATAGTCGATACTATGTCTTACGAGGAGAAGCTGGTGAAGATACTAGTTAGACAAATGCAAAGACTAATGAACTGCAAGATTCAAATGGTTAAAGTGAAGTGGTTCTTTCACTCTCCTCAAGAAGCTACATGATAGGAAGATTTTAAAATGTTGAGGACAAAATTTTTATAAGGAGGAGAGAGTTGTAACACCTTAAAAATTTACTCTTAGAAATAGATATAAATCAAAGTAAATGATAATAAGAGAGTTAGACATTCTAGTGAGGAAAAGATATGAGAGGGACATGGGTTATCAATGAGGAGTGCATTAGCCAGGGATGAATAACATACGTTATCCATAGGAATAATGTACGTTATTCTAGGAAAAATACCAGAATAATGTAGGTTGATTAGCGTACGTTATCTGATCCAAACTTACGTTATCGAGACTCTGGAATGGTCATTAAAAAGAAGGAAAACAAGTTAAGTAGAAAGAACACCCTAAAATCACATCCCAAACACATGACACACTCAAAACACCTCTCCACAATGTCATTTCCAAATTTCCACTTCTAAACACAAATCTCCTTTATTCCAAATAATCAAAATATGTCTAAGGTTTGGTAAAAACACCTATTCCAAATAAAATCTGAACTTTAAGTGTTTATCTAAGGAAATGCAATGGAAATAGTGATGTCTTTGGACTTAATAAGTGATAAGGGGTTGCGTTGAGTGGGGTTATGAAACTTAGGATTTGTAAGAGAAGGGAGAATAGAGGAGAAAAGAATGTGGCTAGGAGTGTGAGATGGGTGATCGGACAATTGTGGGTTAAGGATTTAGAAAGAGAGTAAGTAGAGCTTACGATTCAATCGAGTGAGGGGCTGAGTGAATGAAAGGGGGGGAACTTAAGTTAGAATGAAACTTAAGAGGAATCCATATTTTTTAGTTGTGTTCAGTTATTAGCAATTGAAGTTTCTTTCGACAAATGTGTAGGATTTGAAGCCACAGAGGAGCTGGAGCTTCCATCCAAGGGACTCACTTAGTCTTTGGAGGTAACTGTATGACCCATCACTTACTTATCCATATATAGTATATGCATTGTGACACCCAAATTCGACTACCACCTTATGTTAATATATTAATCCTCTCAAGGTGATACTCGGATTTAGACATCATAATTTATGTAAATAATAATTAGAGATACAACTTTAGGAAATATACATTCGTTGGTTAAAATGAACTTTACAAAGTTTGAGAAGGAATATTCCAAAACTAACCAAGGTACAAAATGTTTGTGGCTATGAAAGAAAAGGAATCTATTTGATCCCATTTCAGTTATAACAAGCAAAAGAAAGGCATGCATTGTCATGTTCAACAAAAGTACATGTATGTCATAAAATAAAAACCATCCTAGTGTACAGCCCACCTCGGTTCTTCGATCTCTGTCGTCGGAATCGAAATCAAGCAACTGGTCTACCCTTCTCTTCCAAAAGAGAATCCCCTCAAGTCCCTACCCATAAGGCTGACACAAAACGCAGTGAGTCGCAAGACTCATTAACAACACTTACCAAATGGACAACATTCCCTATTTCAATTTATTCATTTCATAGAAAACAC